>JABJVR010000021.1:4450594-4461278 GCA_025773905.1 Chitala chitala | reverse complement strand
AGCCTACCACACCTCACAGCCTTCTCTTCCGTACCTCACAGCCTACCACACCTCACAGCCTTCTCTTCCACACCTCATAACCTACCACACCTCACAGCCTATCACTCCTCACAGCCTTCTCTTCCGTCCCTCACAGCCTACCACACCTCACAGCCTTCTCTTCCACACCTCATAGCCTACCACACCTCACAGTCTTCTCTTCCACACCTCACAGCCTTCTCTTCCGTACCTCACGGCCTACCACATCTCACAGCCTACCACACCTCACAGCCTTCTCTTCCGTACCTCACAGCCTAACACACCTCACAGCCTACCACACCTCAAAGCCTAACGCACCTCACTTCCTTCCTGATTTTTAAGTAGTTGACAAAAAATGTGGGTGGGAAGAGCAGCCCAGCACAGAGCGGTGTAGGGAGAATGTCCTCCTCCTGCTCGCCCCTCCCTCCCTGAATTCAGCTGGGGATGGTACAACGCACACCATCACCTCAGTCTCAGGGCTGCTGTAACAGCACACAGTTCGCTGACGGTGGCAGTACGGCACACAAGCCTACATCCCCACCGTCCTCTTTTTATTTACGAGTCCGGCCAGGGGAATCGGGGACCGGGTCGCGCCCAGGTCGGGCGTGGCCCGACAGGGCTTCTGCACGACTGATCCGATAAAGAGTCCCCTCTGAATACAGCTCGAGCTGTAGAAAGTAAACTGACGCAGCCTGTGTTCTGGCTCAACTGACACGTGTATTTCCACATAGCTGAAACATCCATTAAAGCTACACAGCCGTATGTCTGTAAGACACAAACATCAAGGGCACAATAATACACACTTTATGCTTATAGTTTGTTTTTTTACACTTGCATTGTTTTAATAATAATCGCCACCATCGACTCCGCGCGGTGTACTGGCAATAAGCAGTAACTAATGAAGTAATATTTTCGAAAGAGAATGACGACAGAAAATGTATATAAATACCTCCAAGATCTTACAAAATTCTCCTAGTTAAATCTGAATTTTTTGTAGACTAAATTTTTTTTTTTTAAAACAAGGTTTTGCAGATTAAACATGAAAGATCATTCAGTTTATGTAATGACGTCTCCCACATCTTGACTGAAATTTTTTAAACTTTGAAATATTTTAACTCCCTAAGAGGAAAAACACAAGAAGGGCTGCTAACCCTTAATATTAAAATCTTTAGAAAATATTGTCATGTTTTTTAGGTTATTATTAATCTCTGGAAGACCTTATTGTACAGTTCCTGATAACAGCCAATGTAATATGTTATTTATATGTTATGTATTGTAATATATTTACTGTATTAAATATATGGAAAATCTATCACCGTCCCTCACCAAAAAAATTATATAAAAAACACTTTTCTTACAACTCCTGAACTAAAAACGACAAAAGAAATAAATATTCCTTTAAAATACCTTAATCTTTAACATTCTGAAGATTACTTTAAGTTTATTAAATATTTCTAGTTTTTAACCAATTTAAGTTTGCATAAAAAAATCTCAGTAGAACTTTATTATAACTTTTAAATATGTAAAGCACTGGCAAAATTAAAACAAAGTAAGTACAAATTACACTAACATTTAGGATGCGAGCGCTTCTAAATTGGCACAGCTGTGTAAAAACAGTTGCTGTTTCATGCAATGTGACATGCCACATTATACAGCATTGTGTACCGTGGTCCCATGTAGCATGCGTCTCATGTACTACGGTACTGTGTAACGTGTGCCTCGTGTACCGCGTTCCAGTGTGGAGACTGCCTCGTATTTTTAAATACTGAACGTGCTGCCTCCCCTGGCGAAGTGCTGCGCCCCCTTTTCAAATGATGCAGCGCACAAGCCAGGTCCTGAGGAGAGGAGATATCTCCAGCCATGGCTGGCATTGATATGGTGCGCTGCGGGAGGGACCCCCCCGTGCTTTTGTGTCACTCTAGCAGGCCAACCACATAGTAGCTGCAGTTCACAGCATCAGTCAAAAGGGAGCACTTTTCATCCACTTTGAAAGTGATGCTCTCTCACTCACGCCGCCAGTGTGCAAAGTGCTGCCGTCTGAGGGCTTTTTATGTGCTAAATCGCCATTAAATAAAAAAACGAGGCTCCCTCGCCTAAGTGGCCATTTTGAATATGAATCGGCCTCGCCCTCTCCCGGTTTTAACCCCTGCTCACCGTTGGGCTTTGGCGGGGGGTCCCAGGAGATGGCCAAGGAGTCCGAGGAGAGGGGCACCACGGTCGGGCCTGGGACATCCTCGGGGGTGCTCTCCTCTGTGTGGGCCATGCTTGGGGAACTGAGAGTGCAGCCACCCCCTGTGCATGCCTGGGACCATCACAAGTTAGGGGTTAGAGGTTACAGACTGTCAAAGGTCAGAGGTCAGATAGCAAACTGCGTCAATATTTTTAAAACATATTAGTTTAGGAACTCAACAACTCCTTCCTTCTAACACATTTATAATAAAATTACAATTATGATGGTGATAATTGATTGTGATAATTGATAATTGATGATGATGATTATCATTATTATACAATATACTATAAATTCATGCTTCCAGAGGATTTACGAATAGCTGTGTATAACCAGTACAAGAATCAGAGTAACACGGCTTTACGAGGAGACATTTCTGTACGCACGGCTATCTGGATGAGGTAGGTGGTGCCTGGAACAAGGTTACGCAGGGTATGGTCCTCAAAGAGCTCCGAACTGTTGTAGACCACGATGGGTTCTCCTCCCGAGGCGGACAGGTAGAGGGCGTAGCGCTCCAGTGCCCCGTTCACCTCCAGCGGCGCTGCCCATCTGCACCACAAAAGGAATGTCAAGTGCTTCTGGGCCCGTGGGGGGGGCGGCCGCCTGCCTTCGTCACCCCACCCCGCACCTTCAGCCTGCCTCCGGATCCCCGCGGCGGCCGAAGGCAGCGTGGAATCGCCCAGACAGAGTTTATCGAGGGCAGACAGTGATCACCTTATCCGACGATGCACAGACAGAAATAGGCAAGCCTGCCGGGTGGGGGTGCCTCTCCATGCGGCCAGTGACTTTGTCGCAGCTATATATAGAACAGAGGACGCCGCTACGTGGCGAGGGATTCGGAGAGCTGGGGCAGGCGGAAGGGTCGAGGAGGAGGAACAGGGAGAGGGAAGAACAGGACAGGAACCAGCAAACCCACACCCACTGCTGCTCCTGGAAGACCACGGAGCACCGTGTACAACAGACCCCTGTGCAGCACTCAGGATTACACCAGAACACTGGGAACAAAGAGCCTGCTGTGGGACCCCCTACTGAGCCTCATTCCTCCATTACACACAGCATCATCTGGGGAGACTCGTTATATCTGTGCTTTGCTTAAATCTAATTCTCACAACACAACTGGTCTAGTATGTTTACTAAGTGAAAGAAATATAATATTTATCTCAACTTAGGAATTGATATAAAACAACAACTGAACTGTCTTTGCTAAAGCATAATTAGTGAAAATGTAATGAATGCACTGATACAAAAAACTTTATGTACAGAATTGTGCCACTTTAAAAGTTAGTTCTAGAGTGGTGGAATGACAGCTCCAGTAAATTACATGAAACGTATGCTTTCCTGTACAGGAATGAACGGTTCACACAAATTTGAAAAAGTTTTCCAGCACAGACACATTTTCACACACACTTCCAACACAAACCACACTCGCTTTTGGAAACTTGCTACTGGCGCTTTAATGAAAGAAAATTGCATTAAAGCAATTAAAAAAAACAACAGTACTTGAAAATCTTCACCTTTCATTTTAATAAAGTGTTTCGGGTCAACAACAGTATGCATTTCTGTTTCTGTAATTTTACTTTCGGCGGGTGTTACAGAAAGTCCATGTCTCACAGCAGATTTGATCCAATAATCCAAGTGGGGGGGGGGGGGGGTAAGGTTCATGCTGTTGTGGGGGCAGGCGAGGGTGAGGTCAGGTGGGGAGTTTCACTGATGCTAGCGAGCTTTGTGCTCTGCAGCCTGGGCTCCCGCAATGACAGTGTATCAGTACGGCGATCCTTCACCCGTCCCAATTATGAATCTGCTAACAAGGCAATACGTAACCGAGGCCCTGACTTCACAATCAGACAGTCTGACTGGGTAAACAAAAACAACAAAAACAAAACAAAACAAACAACAAAAAGCAGCACAGGATGTCAACTGTAATGTCAAACCACGACGTGTGTCTCCCCTCCCCTCCTCGCCTCACAGCCCCCTCCCCACATCGCTCACCTCTCCCCGTATTTAAATTGAAATATTCCCGGGAAATAAAGCAATAACCGTTTTCTCCCACACCGATGAGAACAATAAATAAGGCGCACTTCAGAGCAGATGCCAGGGTGCTCCGTGAAAAAGGGCACCATTAGGAGAGGAAGGAAACATAATGAAGTTATGAAAATCGGTGATGGAACAAATTGGGTCATATACATCTTTTTAATAAATGACTTACAAAGATCACCGGCTGCCATTAAAGCAGAGAAAGAGGAGGAGGCCGCAGGTTTTACCAGGCTGCGGAAAAATTATCGTAATCGAATGAAGACTGTTTAGAGAGGTTGCTACATTATAGAAAACGACAGAGAGCAGTTATAAAGCAAAACGGCGTGTGGCGGATGTCATTTAATTCTCGGCTATAACAGCACGGGAGCGGCGCGGGTGCGACTGGGGTGTATGTGAATGGTCGGATATGTATTCCCCTTGTGTGCCCGCGACGTTCCTCGCCTGTGATCACTGAATAAAGTGCTGACATTTTCCTTCTCAAGTAAACCGGTAAAGACGACGCCGGCCCTCTGTGACCCCCCCCTCGGACGCAGACCGGAGCGCGCGTGAATGGGACGGTTTGCGTTTTCTTTACTTGCTGCCTTATCTCGGGCTCTGGGTTTGGCCTACCTCAAGGGCATGCCTGCGACAGTTTTTAAGCAGGTCTTTGGAGCGTGAGGTGAGGGGAGTGAGTGGGTAAGGGCATATTTGTGCCTGAAAGCAGAAAGATGGGGTGGGGTCTCTTGTGCAATGCTTTCGTGTTAATGGGAGGGCTCTGCTGAACAGTGATAACAACACAAGCGGAAACACAAGTTTGAGCATCGCTCCAGCCAACCCTACTCTTAAAACACAAGATAACTGGCTGGCATCGTGTAGGATTAGGCACGGGGAGGGGCACTCACTGGACGTAGATGCTGTGTGAGTCCAGCACGGTGAGCACTGGGGGGTCCACGTGGGCTGGGGGAGTCTGAGCAGTGAACAACGTGACCTGGGAGCTGTTGGAACAGCCAGCGGAGTTACAGGCAGTCAGGAGCAGCCAGTGGGGGCTGTACACCCCGAGACCTGTAAGTGAGCCCAGGGAGACAGAAGGCAGTCCTGTTAAGAGCTGCAGCAGTGTGATGGGCAGGTGGATATGGGGGAGAGATTCAGACTAATTCCACCCTTTGAGGACAAGTATATGAAATATCTTTACTCACCAACATTACCAAAATCAAGTCACAGTTACACTTAAGTTCAAATGTTCTTTTTTATTTAGAAAACTGAAGCACACAAAAACAAAATCGTTATTTATACAATGAACTGCTGTTCTGATAAATTCTCACTCACACAAACACATAGAAACCTCACCATGTACAAGACTAAAAGCGTGTATATCACACATTCGGCAAACAAACACACAACTAAATCGCATCTGTAGAGCAGTGAAACGTGTTGTGTCATTATTACGGTCCTGAGCTGTCGCGATCAGCCTGAGCGAAGGTTTCGGCGCGCACGGTTAAATTGTGATTCGCTTCCTGTTCGGCACGCAATCTGTTCTTATGCCTTTAGATTTATGTAGCTGACCCTGTTTCAGCAACACGGTATTTTATCAAAAATCTTGTTAAGAGGTATTGCTGCCTTATAGAATCATCATCAGTCAGCGTGATTAATTTTGGCATCATGACCAGACAAAGAACCGTTTCATTCATTTTCAGCAAAGCGGCCTTTTGGCACGTAATGAATAAAAACATCAAATGAATAGTTAAACAACACGCTAATTAATAAACAAAAATTCAATGTTACAAGTCAACATTAAAGAGAGCGACTTAATGTTGTTAACTTCACAGGCCTGTTATTCACAAAAAAAAACATACTGCTGACAGGTGTTTGTGCAGTAAGTCAGGATCGCATTTCATTTGTCATTAAAACACTACGAAGAGATAAATCCTCGCTGGTGATCTTCATCTAGTCCTGCAAACTCAGCACCACAGTTCGACAGAACGAATGTTTGATCTCAGAAATGCCACTCTGAAATTTATTCTCATGCTAATCTTAAGAAAATGTCAGAAGGGGACTGACTGGCAGTAAGTGAGCCCAGGTCGCACTGTTAGCGCTGTGGTGGAGCATCACCTCGCAGTTTCGCCAGCCCCGTCAGCGGCTGCCCCCGAACAGCTTTTGTCAAGCTTCCGCAGGAAGCTTCCGCTAACGGACGCCCGCGCTTCTGCAGACACCCGTTTTCTCGGGAAAGTTATTCCCGATGCCCTTGAACGATCGATTAAGCTAATTAAACGCGAGGTCGCGACGGTTTTCCTCAAAAACAGCCTTCAGAGGGTCTGCAGGAATCCGGCGGTAGCTCTTTGCCTTGATTGCGAAAGCAAAAACAGAGTGGATAATATTAACCTCTCTGCACTCCTGGTGATGACTTGGTGCTACAATCAACAACCACCCGCTGGCTGTCCGCCTCTTCGGTGGAGCAACCCAACAGCCAAGCGTGCCTTCCACATGGGCGAGCTCATTTGTTAATAATTTGTACTTAGATGCTGAAGTTTCAAACACTCGCTAGGGGAGCGACGCGCTTCAAAAGGGCATTCTTGATGGAAAGTCGCGTTTCTCCTTGAAGATCTCAAAAAGCGGTTTGCTGTCGAGGAATGCGGAGAGACAGAAAGGAATGCAAAATCACAGCGGGGGCCTGCCATGAAGCTGGGCTTAGATACCCAGAAAGAAATTGAAATCTCTGGGTTTGAATATCAAGTCGCAGGCCTAGGAAAATAAGGTGACATCTTGTTGCACTGCCTGGCCCCTTATCATCTCAGGAACAGCTCTGAGCATGTTATTTCCTCCTCTGGATGAAAAGTGACAAGCCACTCTGTGGCAAACCGTACACAGTGTTTCCTCCTCTGCCTACAGGACGCTATTGTGAACATCTTTCAGGCTTTGTTGCAATACATGTGCGAGTGAGACACATTGCAAAGAACTCTTAGAAAATGTAATAACAACCACATATGTTGAAGAGACGGCGGTGATCATGGGGGGTGGGGTTATACAACTATATAGTTAAAGGAAAAAACTCCGGATCTATGACCTCAGTCGAAACAACTGCACTAAACATACCCTTAAAGTCACACTCTGAGAAGAAAATCCAGGAACATGTCACATTATTGATGTGAAATTAAGAACAGGATAAAACCCAAGACAGAAAGTACATCACAATAGATCACTTAACAAGGCCACCAGTAAGCAGAGGAAAACCCTAGCAGCACGTTAGCAGCGGAGTGCCATTCTGCTGCCTTTACATGCTTCTCTGTACATTTTCTTACTACATGATCTCTACTTAAGCACCACTAGCCCTCTGTAGATATCACTCCTCAACAAACAGAATTTCTGTTAAAACGTTTATTAAATTGTCAAAACAAATACTTCAAAAACTTATTCGGTTTCATGCAAAATGTCAATTTGTTCTAAAGCAAAAAAAAAATAATTTTTTTTATGTAACAACAAAGCACAGTGTGAGAATTCATAACTGTTTCACTGATGGAGTGCGTCTTATTGTTCTTGACTTTCCCACATTTCAGGAGAGACACGGCGGGGATGAAATTAAACTAAATAAAAAGAGCTGGCTAGGAAGACGCACAAACCCGAGATAAATAAGCAGGGAGAGCGCGAGCTATCTGCCCGTCCCAGCCATGCTCTGCACAGCAGCACAGGGGCGGGTTGAACCTCAGGTTGTCCGCTGTGGGTGGACCCCATGCCCGCTGAGGCCTCTGGGAAATCTCCCTGACACTGCTTCTGTAATATCATAATACACTGTCAACAGCTGTCTGCACCGAGGAGGCAAATCTCAGTCATGTGAAATTACAACTGTTTTTTTTTTTTTTTTTTTTTTTTTTTCCACCCTGCAACGAAATCTGAGAAAATATATTTCTGAAGGGAAACAAACAATTTTAAGAGTTTGGAGTATGACTTTAAAGCTGTGTTAGTATTTAAAAAAAATTGTTGAAGGAGAGCATGCAAACTCCACATACACAGTGTGGAGAGACAGAATCTAAGCTAAGATCCTGGACGCATGGGGCAACAGTACTATCCAACGAGCCATCATCATGCCTGATATAAACACATTTTTTCTTAAACATACAATAAAGCTTCAGAGCTAACATGACTACGGACAACAGCCATACGAGGTGAAAAGAGCACAATCCCTACATGCTAAGACGGCCCAGCTCTTGCAAAATGCGACTGTGGCTATGGGACCAGTTTTAGACCATTTACCCTTGGGGGGAAGCTGAAACATGCTCTACAGACCTAATGCACCTTCCATTCAAACTCAGGTATCAAACAATGCAGGTACAATTACAAAAAGCCACACAAGTTGAAAGTGCAAATACTGGTAGCAGGTAGTGAGTTATTCCAGCTACACACTTATTAATTATTATTATTATTATTATTATTTCCAAATTAGCAGTCATGTGCTGCAGCAGATCACATTCCCCCCTCCCTGAGTGTGCTGCTGAACTGTTATGTTAAATAACTACCAATGCAACATCGTGATTCATGTCACAATGAGCACTTAACGCAGTTCTCTGCGAGATGCCGCCTGTATCAAGGCATCAAAGATCACAGCGATTATTAAGTCGGTAAGCCTGCAAGTGATATTTACTGTGCAGGGAAATCACACTGTCTAACATAATCCTCCTTTCCTAACAGTTTACATCTTTAAAGGCCAATCTCAGCCTCTTTCAAATGCTAATTCAAAATTTGTATTCTTTCCCTAGGATTCCCACTTCCGTCAAGCACGCGTCTGTTTACGATGACAGCCAACTTGTCGCAGCTAAATCAAAGGCACGTCTGCAAACTCGGGGAGCGGGGCGCGGTTATCTCCAGGATCGCCGTGCGCGGAAGCGTGTCTCTGACGCGACGCGAGTGCTCTCACCGGTGATGTTGAACTCGGTGCGGGTGCCTCTGTAGATGAGCAAGCCATCCTTAAACACAAGGTATTCCGTGATGATGCCGTTTGGTTTTTCCGGTGTGTCCCAGAACAGGGAAAGGGAATCTGGGAGTGCAATGGCCCTGGGGGGTCTCACACCTTCAGGTGCTGGAAACCAGACACAGGAAGCAGTAAATATCACAAAGAGACAGAACCACAATGAACTTTCAAGCGCTGTTTACTGGAAGAGTATCGTACACCTCTCATTAGAGGGGTGGGAAAAGGAGCTGAATGAAACATGCTTCATAGTTTGACATCAGTTTAAGAATGCCTCTACAGTGTATTAGGGTCAGGGTGACCTTGCCAATAGCTCAGTTTGACAAAATAGTGGCAGAACGGTCAGTGCAACCTTAGTGAAATAAACAGCTGTTTTCAGAGTATTCTCAAATACGTACAGTGGCAAATTTCCAACTTTAAATTCCTGAAACGCTGAGAAAAACAGGTGTTCAGCTTCAGGAGACCCCGATGTGAACTGGTGTTTGTGAAACAGCAGCCTCGGTTGTACCCTGCTAATAAGACTCGTTTGAAGTTACGCTGATGCTGCCCCTCCCCCCCACCTGAGTTTTCTGGAGAAAGAGGAAGCTATAGTAGCGTGCGTCAGAGGACGACGTTTAAATATCAGAATTCTCGTATCGATCCAGTAATCTCCCTTTCAGTAATCATGTCCCCTTTAAATTGATTTTTTTTTACTCCAGAATGACCCCTAATGTCACATTATCCCTTAAATAGGAGCTATTTAACTCAACACAGATTAATGTGCAGGATGGAAATCTACCCACACATTTTTTTTCAGAGCCCTACTCAGTGAAAAGTGGGGATTCAAACTATTTAGCCCATGCTGTAGCTAATTTTATTTGTCTAAGACACCTTAAGGCCTTAAGTACCCCTGACAGAAATAATAATTGCCACTGACAATTAATTCGTCTTTATTCAGCTATTGTTTCACTCCATCGTGGCGAAGTTCTAGTCAGAAGGCTGCTTCTCTTTTTGTTCCAACCTGACAGAGAAGGATATCTTCTCCTTTCGCACGACGTCAGACAGACGACAAAGCAAAAAGGAAAAGGCGTCCTCTGTGCCCCCGCCAGCATGTCAGCAACGGGCACCCCAGCAGAACAGCAGCCAGTGTGCCTCAAACACCAAGTGTGGAAATGAAGCGTTTGATACTCAATTTCATACTTTGCCATACAATCAATTCTTTTTAGCCAGACCGTCTCTAGATTTACTTCGGCAGCGTAGTAAAATGAAGAGGCTTTCATTAATCTTTCAGATGCTTCGTTTTAATGACAAGGCTCTTGCATGAACAATGTAACACCAATTAAAAAGCCCATTAATCTGCATTACAGCTATTAAAGATGCATGTCATTAAAGGGTATAGCGTTTGATTCATTTTCAGGGGGGGGGGGGGGGGGGGGGGGGGGGGGGGGGGGGGGGGGGGGGGGGGGGGGGGGGGGGGGGGGGGGGGG
>JABJVR010000021.1:4418590-4448072 GCA_025773905.1 Chitala chitala | reverse complement strand
TTTGATTAATTTTCAGCTCCCCCCCGCCACACGCTCCCCCCACCAACCGCCGCCGCTACTCTCACAAATCCATACAGCCCCCCCCCCCTTCACCATCCTCTCTTAAGAAAAAAAAGAGCAATTACACAGCAGCAATGCACTCTGTCATCAGATTAGTTTGGAGTTTTGCAGAAAATGGCTGGGTGCTCTTCTCCAGTTTTATTATTCATCAATGAAATGTGCGAGTCGGGACCTTCTCCGTCACGTGACATTACCCTCCTGTGGAGTGTTGATGTCTCGGCTGCCGTCGCTCTCCGTGCAGCCAGCCTGAGTGCACGCCGTCAGGGTAACCCTGTAGCTGGTGAACGGGGTCAGTCCACTCAGCCGGCCTAGCACAAGTTGGCGGGGTTGGGGGTGGGAAAGAGCAGCGTTAATATTTTCTTTCATGAGATTTTACACCTTTTCTTACATTAAATCTGTGAAGTCCAGCTGTGACTTGAAAACAAACATACAACCATCTGTGAGAGTGAGTCAAAAACTGTCTTTATCCATCAGCTATCAGTTACCTTAGTTAGTTAACAGTTTCCTTAAATGTTCAAACTTTATTATATGCACAGATGACAGATGCAGTAATTTTGGGCTTCTAAAACATGTTTGTGGATTTTCTGTGCTGGACTCTCATTTAAAGTCCAAATTTTTATTTAAATATTCTGATAAAATAGTATAAACAGACAATCTATAGCTTTTTACAATGCTGTATATATAATGCATGCATGCGACAAAACCACAGACCGTCTTGCATTCATACAAAAGTCGCATTGTGTAATAATAACATTATGCAGCTTGTGGTCTTATAAAATCTCAGGAAGAAGTTCCTTTGAGAGTCCTCAGTAAAAAACACACGGCGACTTTCCTGTTTCTTTTAACACTGTAGTTTTCCAGCAATTTCCCCCAATAACCACAACGTCGCACGTAAACAGCGGGCTATTAAAAGCCTGGGCAATAAATTAAAACAAGGAGAACCTTTTATTAAATTTTTACAGTTTTAAAGCCGGAGACTTATTTATTAATTTGTCATCCAAAATAAAGGGCGTGCCGTTTTTACAGAGGCATGTCTGAGTGGTTGCTTGGCCGGAGTCCACAGCGGCCACTCCCGCTCCCCTCGGTATGCTAATCTGCGGGCGGACAGGCCGCTGTCAGCTCCGCACGCCGGCGGTGCAGCGGAGGTAAACACCTCGACCGGACCCTAATTGCCCAGGTGTCCGTTGCCGTTTTATTCCCGTCTTTTAATTCAATTAGAGCCCGTTCCACTCCGCTCTCATTACCCACTCATTTGTTTTCTCCGTTTTTTTTTATCACTCGCGGTGTAATTTTGCATTTGGTGTCGAGGGCTAACATAAATTAAGAGGGGCTCGTTGTCATTCTGCTTAACCGGTGCCAGGAGAGAACGGTGAGCACTGCTGCGGTCCGACTGCGGAGCGCCGCAACATGGCCGCTTGTCACGTAAGTTATTTATTGGTGTGGAAAACCTTCAAACCTTTCAAATTTTTTGGTAACTTTGTACTGAAGGGGCTGGCAGAAATTTCAAACTTTTTTTTTTTTAATCTTCACGTTTTCTTTTCTGTCGGGAAAAACAGATAACGTGAAATCTTTCATGAAAGTCCACCTCACAGCCATGTTCCTTTGTCTGAATAAAATAACTCCAAAAAATGAAGCAGGACCCCAATTTGTGAAAACAAGAAAATATGTTCAGTTTAATAATTTATTTAAGTTTCTGGTAAATTTTTTTCTATTATTTGTTTTTATGGGAACTGACTGAATTAGGGGAGACACTTAAAAGCAGCTGCTTCACTGCAGTGAAAAAAAAACGGAATTTAAGCACAAAATATGTGCTGAAAATTTTCAACATTTGTTCTATTTGTGGCATGTATATGCATAGAGCTGCATTTGTGTTACAGAACTGCATTTGTATTTTTGTGCTACATCCTGCCCAGGAAGACAGAGCTTCTCCTGAATGAATTCTCCCACAGAGAATCTGCACTGCCCGCCTAATGACTTAAACCTGTACAGGAACGCTCACGGTCTAGCTGACCACCGCCTCACCATCTCGACCCGCCTACGTACTCGCAGGCCCGCTGAGCGAAGCGACAAAGCGGTCCTCACCGGTTGTGAGCTCCACACGCGGGAAGGTGGCGCTGATTGGGCGTGCAGACGAATTGTCCCGACTGTACGCTTTCACGATGTACTTCTCAATTACACCTCTGACCCCGGCAGGCTCGTCCCAGCTTACCTCGACGCTGTAACCATTTACAGAGACAACTCTGGAAGGAGTCAGCACACTTTGTGGAACTGTGGTGCAGCGATCACGAGACAGAGACGGGGGGGGGCAGACAGAGAGTGAGGGGGGAGAGAGTGAGAGAGAGAAAGAGGCAGGTTGGGGGGGGAGACAGGGGGGAAGAGTGAGAGAGAGAGCGTCAGCCAAAGAAAAGCAGCGCACATATTCTTCACTTTTAATAGACACAGTAAATCATATCTAACCATTAGCATAAATACAATTTATTAGAGTTGTAACTTTTTCAACTTTGATTTAATATGACTGTACATCTTCTACCATTCATTCTGGGCCATATTTCAAACCGATCAAGCATTTGGCCTCTTTCTGGACTGGTTCATTCATATTAACCACATTAATTATGGTTCTGAATTCGTGCACTAAAGCGTTCAAGTTCGACTGCGTGACACAGCAAAGACAAAAGTGTTGTGTTACACGAATTTCTGTACCGTGGAACATGAAAGACAAGCAAACGCATCAAAGTGCATTGCAATCGTGCAAAAATCTGCTTCTAAAAGAAATGAAAACATCCGAATGTAATGTCAGAATAATGTGTCGTCACACTGTGTATAGAAACATCAATTGTATTAATAATAGCAGTAGCATAACATTTTAAATTATTACAGTAATGAAGAAATCAGATAATAAAGTCAAAAGCCTGTCACTACTGTGTAACACAAGTGTGGTAACTACGATCTACCGTGTTTCAAATATGATCGAATATCTTTGAGGCTTTCAGTTCATTCATTCAGAAAAGTGTTTGCAAACAAAGACTGAAATCCTAAAATAAGGCAGGTAGTGTGGCTGGCCCTTTTTTGTACTTTTTGCGAGAGTTCTTCCTTGTTTATTTTCACCTACAAACACGTGAACCTGCTGTGTATATATGCTGACACTTTTATCCTGCTTATGTAGCAGGACACATGGATCGCAGCATATATTGTTAAGTGTGTAACTCACAGCTAAATGAGTTTTAAATAAAAGCACGTGTATAGAAATACAGTTTTAGCCCAGTGCTCCCCCACCCCCACCCCAAGCCCTTGCTGGGCAGCACTCTCGTTCATCTCTGGGGCACCCCCCTCTCCATTAATAATAAGCTGCTCATCTCTGATGTGGAACATTAAAGTGAGGAACACGATAAGCTATCTCTATCTCCCCTTGGCATCTCATCTGCTTCACTGTTACATATATTGCCCAGATAAGAACTCAACAGGAGGCTGAGAACTATGACACAAACAAATAAGACTGAAGCGCATGCTGTGAGTGTGTGTCGTTTCTCGCCTCGCTGCGGCACACCTCTGGGTCCCGCCGGGCTTTGGTGTTAGGATGTGACTGGGCACCGCCCTCCCGAGCACCTTACCTGCCTCCCTGCTGCGACCTCTTTCCCAGGGCCCTGCACTCCAGCCTCCTTCTCCAGAAGCGAGCACCCTGTACAGGTACTCTGGAGGCACAAACACAAGAGAACCAATGCATCACTGCATGCGACGGTGGAGCTCCTGCATTCCTCCAGCCTCAGCCAGCATGTGCATTAGCCACTAGTGAGGTCATGTGTTTAACAATCCACAACCCGAGATGCCCCTGGGAGCCACTGCGGATGGGTTACCTGTGAAGGGCTGCACCGTGTGGTCCACAGCTCGCCGCTTTGTGCCCGTGTATACCAGGATGGAGTCGTTTCCCCTGCAGTTAACCACGGCGTTGACCGACGGGCATCCGCCCAGGTTGACTCTGATGGCGCGACTTGAGGCGGAAGCCAGGTTCACGGCAGCACCTTGTGACAGCCGCATGCCCCTCATGCAGCCTCCGAACCCTGCTGAGCGGCGGAAATAATGGCATCACGTCAGCTGCGCCGGCCCCGCATGCCATCTTACCGTTGGCCCAAAGGGGAAATACGCCCCCGTATGCGGAGAGTGAAAATGGAGCTGTCTGATCTGTCCAAACAGAGCAGTAACAAGCTCAAACTAAGCAATATAATTCTCTGTGTGCTGTAATAGCTTTCATTAATTATTCTTGGTGAGCCAGGTTGGTAACAATGTAAGCCTTCACCACATCACGGAGTAAACTTAGTTTGGGAACGTGCTGAATTTCCTGAAAACCAACGTTTCTCACAAAGTGTTTCATGTTGCACGTGACCTTATTCTGGGGGAGAACGTGATTAAGGTTGTGATTAAGGTCGGCCCGTGGTGGACCTCACCATGCACGAGGTTCAGACGGTAGTGAGCTTTGCCAGCCAGGCCGGCTGGGACGCCCCCCACGTACAGTGAGGACGTGACCCTGAGGGCGCCCTCGCCTGCCGTCCCCAGGCGCTGCTCCGACAGCTCGTTCAAGGCGGCCACGGCCCAGGCTCCTCGCTTCAGCAGCGACACGCTGTTCCACCCGCCATCGCAGTAGGACAGGCCGACCCAGAGGCTCACGCGGGCCTCGCCCCCGCCCCAGCTCAGCGTCCACAGGAGCGTTCCACCCTGCAGCTCAGCCTGAAATGGGACGTCCTGCTGTAACCGAGCACCAATTGCTCCCTTGCCCCCCTAAAAACTTTTAGCTCGTGTTTGTTTTAGTCTCACAGCTGTACGTTTACCAAGATGTAGTCGTGTCCCTTTGTGTCGTACGCAAACAGCAAGAGTGTGTTCAGCTGGTCCGTTTTGAACTCGAAGGAAATCTCAAAACTCGTTCCCCCCATGAACACAGATGGCTCCAGCTCCAGGAACCCTGGCGGGACAGCAATGTCACGGCGTGGCCGCAGCAACAACCCGGACATTCGTCAGGATGTCACAGCGCATCAGGAGCAGTAGAGTGGCAAGCAGGAGTCCGATTAACAGCTTCATTTCGGTGCTGTTTGGCTGTGTCTGTCCAGCCTCCAGGAGACCCTTACCTTGCCCCAGGAAGTGTGCGCCCTCCTCTGTGTGGGTGGGGCAGCCCTCCCAGGTCTGGTAGGCCTCGATGCTCTGCAGTGCGTTGCCCCAATCCAGTGCGTCCCAAGCCTCCAAGGGACTGTCACTCCTCTTTATCTCCACGTCCCTCAGGCAGCCAGAGAAACCCTGCCGCACAAGCCTGTTGTCCCCTGCCACATAACGGTACTGGCTGTGTGACCGTCCCGTCCCCATCTGACTGTCACCATTATCGCGTTTCTAACAGGTTGTCTGACTCAGACATCAAGGTGAACAAACACCCATCACTTGGGCCAAGGACACATCTCAGCATTCTGAGGAACACAAGCGAGCTGAAACTATACGCTTAATGGCATTTGTGCATTAGCAGCACCAGCAAAAATAACTGTATTACAAATCAACACTAATTTATATTTATCTTCTTATCTTCTTTAAGATATATTATGGCATAGCAATTACCTGTGTCATCCCTTAGAAGAGTAAAATCTTCAGGAAGTCCACCAACAAAGACGCCTGTGTTCTCCCCAATAATCGTGTGGCCACTGGTAGCCGAGGCAGATCCTGATTTGCAAAAAAAAAAAAAAACACTCCAATAAACACAATCAACAGGTCATCCTATGTAACTTAAATACAGAACTTGTTAAATAAAAAAACAACCTGATTTCTTAATTTAAGAAGTTCTAGAAATGTAACAGCATTTTAACACACCTGAGAATTATAAAAAAAAAAAAAAAAAACCACATGGTAATGTTGAAGCTGACCTGATACACTCGCGTGTGATTTATTGAGACACTTTAAAGTGTGTGAGAAAAAGGAGACGGGCTGGACCCCAGGGGCGTGCTGGAGAGAAAGGGCCCACTCAGCCAGTGAGCATTCATTGAAATGCAGGTTCGGGAGTACAGACGCTACTACGGCTAATTATTCTAATCACACATTGAATGACAAAGATTAACCTTGATAATTCCTTTCCTCAGAATCTGCGGAAGCCCTGGGTTTAAGGAAATCGACAGAACAGAAAAAGACTGAGGTCGGTCTATGAATATGATGAATGCGCGCGCACCGCGCACTAACAGTTACCTCGGTATCGATTGTCCACAATGATCGTTCCCACGGCCTGCTTCCTGGTTGCGATCACATGGTGCCACTGGTTGTCGTTGTAGAGCTTCCCCCCGTCATCTTCAGGGCTGACAGCTGTGGCGGACGCCTTGCAGCGAGCACAGAAGGAAACGTATGTATCACGCCTTACGCTAAAAACACTGCCGCGGATCTGATTAAGGCACAACTCCACTTCTGCAAAAGCTAACACGTCAGCTCAAAGTATTGCCTGAATATTTCTCATGCAGTCTTGGAAGTCCTTCTGTTCAACCTCCTCTTAAAGAAGGAGACTTGGTTAGGGCATCAGTATTGCATCGGTTTGGTCCAATCTTTAACAAAAGCCAGCCACCCCTCCAAATAGTGTGCGACTATCAAACTCCCATGAAGTAACTGAAAGACACGGTGGGATTCAAGGTACATTTAAAAACCAGAAGACAGAAAGACACAGAAAAACTGCCTCTGGATTTAGACTCTGGAAACAAGCTGCCGAAAGGTCCCTGAGAACGCAAGATTGCTTCTTGTCACAACCCTAGAAAAGCTTTTCAACACAGCACCAGATGGCACATTTTCCTTGCGTTCCAACTCACTCTGATTATTGTAAGCAGTAGCTATTTTAATACACTATAGCAACCATACAGGCCAAAGACCTTTTTTTGGTCTTTCTATCTGCCGCTAATATAATAACTGGCACAAGTGCATTGGCGCACCAGGCAGCCTGTGTCTGATCGAGGGGCATAGCAGGTGATGCCCCCGCCCACTTCAGATGGCCAGGTAAACAGCACTTAGCCAAAGTGCCCCGGCAAACACAAGGCTGTCATTTGTGCGTGCACCTTGGGTAACCTTTGGATAAATTCAATCTCTTATGCTCTCCCACGTACCAGTGCGGCATGCGGCGGCCGAGAGGAAGGGCTGTGTCAGGCGTGTTTAGCTGCAAAGTGCGACGCTCAGTCAGAGAGAAGGAGCTAATAAAACACGGTTATCATGTGAAAACGTGCAATTTTGTACCGCGGGCCAGACGGTGCTGGCGTGTCGTTTAAGCCCTGACGAACTGACAGGCGGTGCTATTAAATGTCTGAAGGTGTTTACCGAAGGCGATGTGGCACGTCTGGATATGCTAAATGAGAACGTTCGCCAATGTGTCTTCTTAGGACCAGGTAACCCCAAAGTTACTGGTGTCAGGTCTGACACTCTGCTCAGGTTATTAAACAGATGTAAAAGTGCTAAAGTCTATAACACACCATATTAGAGACAAGAGACAAAGAACAAATCCAGTTAGTTAATGACGGTAATAAAACTGTATAACTGTTTTAAGTATCCTTATTTATGAAATGCAGAGCATGAAAAGGAATAACAATTGGAAAAAAATGCTGTTTTGTTTTTAACATCACAAAACATCGTGTTTCGATTTAAATAGGTAAAGTTGAAGCGGAATGTCAGTTTGTTTCATTGCCTCAGCAATGCAGCAAAAAAAAAAAAAAAAAAAAAAAAAAACCGAAAGCCAAATTTTATTTGAGGCACAATTTTGTTCCATATTTAGTAAATGCGCTTTAAACAGCTGCTTACATGTACTGAAAACCCTTTGCTGAATGAAATGTGCCAAAACAGACCTTCACTCGTAAGGAACCTTTGTGACTCTTTTGTTTACAGTGTGAGGAAAATTACACAAGGGAAGCTGTACAAAATAACTGTTATAGAGGCAGATTTTGGGAGTGTTTGCTTAAGCAGTTATGATTAAATTCAACACAGACGCACTCTCTCACATTCTTCATGAGATACTGTAACTTCTAAGCTCTGAAGTCTAAATTCTGGAAACATTTTCTAGATCATACAAATAATTTTTACTGAGTACTGACTATTAACAGTGACAGACTACCACTCATAACAACCTAAGTGCATCTAGTATTTGAGAAATGTACTTTTCCCCAACAGTTACATTTTTTTCTCTTTTCATTAATTATTATAATTATAAACAGTACATTATATATCTATTCTTCAATGGAACGTGCTGTGCATCCTTCTAACTTTAATTAGAGCAGGACCCAGGCTGCCTAACTTGGTGCCTGACTGAGTGCTGTCCATGGTGCTGATTTTACTCCCTCCTCTGTCCTGGTATTTAACACTGTACATTTCTGTTCAGCGTAATCGCTGCAACAGAACCACCTGCACAGAATCCAAAACACCGGGAATGCAGCATCGGCTGCAACAGTTCTTACAGTAACTGCACGTACTTCCTTGAGACAGCGTTTAATAAAATGCTCATTAATTCCATCATTAGGAAGGGTATGAAAGGATGCATCCCAGTTTCCTGTGTCACGCCCAATTAGCATCCGATGATAGTAATCCCATTAGAATCACTGAATTCGCTAATGGGGGAACTAATGGGCATGCTATTGGGGGATATTAATTGGGCATGACACCACTTTTACTTTTAATTATCAAACTATCCTAACAAAATGTTTTTCTAAATGTGAAAATGGTTAAATATGGTGTTGCACCACTTAAAGGGAGTTATTGGTCTTAAGAACACTACCCTCCCTAATTTATGAAAATTCTAAAAGAATCTGCCAAGGCCTGCACATAACTATGTCGTTTTGTCTTAATTAGGATAACATTGATGATACTTGAATCTCTACAGGTGATGACTTAATTGACAGAGACGGATAAATTTCAATATGTGACTGAATAACTATGAAACCGCTTACGTTACCAGTAAAATAAGCCATATGATGTTAAAAGTGCTGGAATAATTTCCAACAACACTAGAGTAGGAATAAATAAAGAAAATACCCAGGTAATACCTAGTGAAAAACACTATGAATAATAAAACAAGCAACTTAACAGAAAACAAGACGACCCAACCAACAAAGCAACCCACAAAGAAAATACACACTCACACATTCCTAAAGCAACTGAGGACTCATCTGTTCAGGGAGCACCTCAGCACCTGAACCTCACCTTCCCCAGCTCTGCTTCTTTATTGTTCCAAAGTTTAAATGCTATTTATTTATCCCTTGTGTTATTGCTAATTCAAAATTTTTGGTTTATGTAAGACTATCTGGCTAAACTAAATCTTGTGGATTTTTGTCTACAGGACAGCACTTGCTGTTAGCTGGGCTCCCAGATATTGTCTGACCTTGTTTTTAATCTGCACATGTGCTCTTACTCATTTGTAAGTCACTTTGAACAAAGGCATCTGCTAAATGACTGAAGGTAACTGTAAAGTTCAGTTGAAACAGTGTTATGCCTTTGGCCTCATTAATGTAGCTCTTCCTGTTGAGCTCACAGTGCTGGTTTCTGATTTTCCTTCACCAACCTGAGAAGAGCATTAAGAACAAACTCCCGTGTACAACACAGACTTAAGTCAAACACCTTTTTCTTTACTTCCTGCAAATTGTTTCAGTTGAGCCTGATCCAGGCTTACGGTTCAACAACAATAAATCTAAATTTGTTCATTTAAAATATAATCTTTTATGAACTTGTGCTTTAAAAGTCAGTTTAGATCCTGGTGACAATTAATATAGTTTAATCTGAAACAGCAAACTGGAAAATGTAGAATCAGGCTTGGGAATATTTATATTTTTTTAATCAGTCTACAGTTATCTTGGACGAGGCCACAAATGGCCTTGTAGCCAAACCCAAACAGCACAAGACAGGGCATGTCTGACCCACTGCAATGGAACACAGATATTTACCCAAAGTACCTTCTGTATATCAATCTAAGCAGGTTTATGACAATTAAACGTATACATACCTGTGGATCAAAAAGGAAAAATGGCCGCCCGTTGTGAAGTTGCAAGGCGACGTACTCATCCTGGTCGCCGGGGGAGACAGCGCACAGGATCAGCCCCTCCTCTTCTCGTGTTCGGAAACTCAGCTTGATGCCTGAATTAGAACAAATGCAGAGGCACACATCCTGTCTGTCAACATACAGAATGAGACATTTTGCAAAACAGGTGGAAATATGGAAAGAAGTTAAACTCAGTTTAAAAACCACTTCAGAAGGGAATAAAGGGAAAAAAAGTATTTTCATGAACAAAAATAAATGTACGCACAAGTCATACTGTGGATTGTGGACTAAGTGAAGAGCATGTGGAAGTGGCATTTAATACTGTGTATACAACAATAGACCTCTCAATGCTGAGCTCGGCTAGTAAGCTCTCAATGCCCACTGCCTCCGTGAGATCTCAATGCACACTGCCTCCGTGAGATCTCAATGCCCACTGCCTCCGTGAGATCTCAATGCCCACTGCCTCCGTGAGATCTCAACGCCCACTGCTTCCGTGAGATCATAATGGTCAGTACTTCATCATTACTGCTGAGAAAAACTTCTTCCCCAAAGGTTCTGGTCTCAAAACCATACTACTCCGTTATATGAACTGGAATCAACATTGGCTGCTTCCATGCTTGTCTTTGAGTTTGCCTTAACAAAACAACCCATGTTTCGACTTTATTAAATACACAACGCAGCTATATTCTTCATCAACGTTAGGGTTCTAAAACCCACATCAACCTACATCTACCTGAATTTGAACCTGAAATGTGTGAGTGCTTAATGTGGGGTGTGGGATGAATTAAAATGGTCTCATGAAGAAAATGTAAAAGTAATTATTACAAACATCAGTCTTTAGTATACATTGAAATTATTAAAAATTTACTGAGCAGTTAAAAAGCTTATTTAATAGAGAACATATCTGGTATTTGCTCTTTTATGACCTTTCATTGCTTTCTGTAAATTAATAACAAATTCCATTTATAAAACATTTCAAACCACAGCTGTATGTTACTGTAATTGTCTAATTGGTTGTGCACATGGGAGAGGCACTGCTGGCTGGAGAGAACTAATTAAACAAAGGGTTCTTGAATGACACTCTGGAGCACCTAAATTAACGTGCAGGTGTTAATTGGACCTATTCTTTATTCAATCTACATTTAACTAATTTAGCAGTTTAAACCTACTTGTCAAGAACATAGCTATACATGTACAATATGTAATTCTTAGTTTACCAGTAAACCCTTATGACCATTTTTATATTAACTTATGTTTTTTAAAACTATTTGTCTCAATTTCAATGCAAGTGTTTCCTGTCAAAGCAAAGTTAGAAAGAGTTAAGCGTCTATAAAGTGACCATGTTCGACATTGCAACACTTCACTATGTGTTATGTGGGAACAAAAACACACACGTTATGTCAAAGTGCAGATGTTCAAAGAGGCCTCTCTGAGATGCACCTGAGTAGACAGTCAGCATGTCAGTAACATGTTTTGTCCCTCCCATTTTGGGGAAAGAGTCTGTGATTTCGACCGAAGCTGAATATGGTTTCAGGTGATTGGTGCATAAAATTTTTTATTATTTTTTTTTTTTGACAAGCGCTTCACATCAGTCAGTGAGGACGATACACAACACAAAAGCAATGGGGAGAGCCGTAAAGTTCAACACGGACACACAATATCAGGCAAAAATGTTATAACAGGATTCTTTGAATAGTAGCATCTTCCAAGGTGACCTTACTGTGCTTCTGTTATCTATAATACATTTCATATTGAAACTACTGAATTTTGCTCCATTGTCAAACACCAAGTTTACCATTTTCAAGTTTGTATCAAGTGTGATGATAAAGCTGGAACACAAGTGACTACGTGTGCGTACCAGCCATCCTCTATGGCAGACCAGCTGCTTTCTTCACACATGCTCACTACACACAGGAAAACTATCACCCCCTGGAGGCTGAAACACCTACTGCATGCATCCAGTGCACTGTAGATACCTATCAGGCCCCACACAGACACGCACGCGCGTGCGCACACACACACACACACACACACACACTTTATTTATGTCATACCTACCTGAAGCTGACACAGCCCTTACAGAAGTCAGCCTTTTCTACAGAGTTCTGTCTATGTGCCTGAGCACATCTTTTAAAACAAGAAGATACCTCATGAACTAAAGAAAAGATGATTTTATATCTGGATTATCATAGTGCTGTCAGATTTCATACAAATTTGTCATTGGCAACACATAATAATATGCTGTTTTGCTGATAATTTCTGGACAAATACTTAATAAAACCATGAGTAACAAGTGAAAAAACAAATGGCAATACGGAGTCCCAGTGCTCGCCAATACGCCGGCAAGACAAATCTGAGCTTCTGTTTACTTTGTGTCAGGATATTATAGCCGCCATAAGCAAAACAAACAGGACAGTTTGGATGTAATCTGCTTAGCACATAACCTGAATACCTTCAGTCATGTTACTGTTATTGCTGCATTAATCAAGTTGTTGCGTATTAATGAGTTTTCAGCAAATGCTAATTACTGTCATAGATTCTGTAGCACCCCATTAAATATACAAATTACAGAATTAAAGAGCCAGAGCTCTTCATGATTAATCTTTAAATGGGGAAAAACTAATGACGTCTGTACAAAGTTTTCTTCTGCTTTCCACTGACTGCAGCCATCTGACAATCAATCACATTAATTCAGGAAAATCATTTGTATCATTTAACATTTCTTGTACAACAGCAGAGTAAACTGGACTTTTGTGTTAGATACGCTCTTCTATCCTTACCTCTTTATTTTAAAAGCCACATTCAACGTGCAGCCTGTAAACTTGAGTAATTGGATAATTAAACGGCTTAGCTAATAACCTACAGTATAGAGAAAAAAAAAAAAAAAACATATGAAGTAATTCATGACTTTACACACTAGGTCTGAGCATTTACTAAAAAAGATTATAATATGAACAGAAACATTAACATATATAATATACTTATTACAAAACTCTCTATTAAAACATTTTTGTCCCCCTTTAGTTGTGCTGTAAGAATTAACGCTGTAGTAGGTAGCGCTAATTTTCAGAGCTGCTGTTTAGCTTAGAGCCATCCAGTCAAGGACAATGTAGATGGAGCAAATGAAGGAAAAAAAATATATAAGTAGATTAACTCTTGTGGATAAAAGTTACACGTCCAAACAATATGTTATATATACACGTTATGACCCTTCCACACATCTGATGCGATCATGAGCCCATGTGCATTGTCTGTGAACAACAGAAACGCAGATTTGGAGAAGCTGGCTTTTGGGCTTCTCCAGAACCGGGCTCATGCAGTTGGGCCCCCAGGTGTGCTGCAGTTGCTCTCTTTTGTTCCTCTCCTTCATTAGTTAGTGCCCATTTATAACCGGACCGGGCCCAAGGACGGGCAGTCCAAATGACTGCACCCATTGATCAATTAGGGAAGAGCTGAACTCAACTTAGGGCTTGATTTATAAAGATTTATCCATTTGTCATTATTTAAGGAAAACTGGAAATTGCGGTGCTAAACGTTAATAGAGTTACGAGGAAAATGGTCATTCGTTTTCTGAAACTGCAAGGTCAGAAAGTGTCGGCCATTTATATGCACACTTCTCTAAAGGCAATTTAATGTCACTGACTCCCAAAGGTAGAAATACAAATTGCTTCCTTTTAATACAAATAACATCCAGTCTTGGAGTATTTACGAATATACCTGACACACAAAAGAAGGTGAAACACCAGTGAATTTTGTCCCATTTGTTCATTGCAGAGCAAAGAAAAATGTACTATACTCATAACTATAATGTGACTATTTAGAGCTCATGCATTAATGGAAATGCAGTCACATGACAGGAAGGGAACTTTCCTTTATTGCTCATTACAGCCCAAAACAGGTTAAGCCATGTCACAGGCTCCTGTGGCAGCTATACCGCTCTGGCTAACATTACCATAAACAGACCCAGAAAAAGCCATTCACATTTGCCTGCGCTCACACCTGTGCAGATGCTTGGATTAGACAGTCAACACAGCACAGATGCTGGCTCCAGGTCATGTGACATCAGTTCTGTCATTTGGGAAACTGAGATGCCCTCTACTGCAGCACCAGTACAAATCATACATGCTGAAACACAAAGTGTGTTGCTAATATTTGTTTTGACACACAGCAATCAATGCAAATCAACAAGATGGCTTATATGAGCTCCTGGGAAGTAAACAGACTGATTTAAAAATTACATTTCCAAACGGAAACAGAAGGCCTTGCTTTTTTGACCGCTTTTCCTTTCAAAGTTCAGAACGAGGCCCAGCTCACACCTCCCCATGCTACCGCACCCCACCCCGCATCACACCAGGAATGAAAAAAAGCTTACCCGTGAAGTACGTGTTGGTCGGGAGGGTAGTGTTGGGGAACAGGAAGTAGCCATGTCCCAGGAAGCGGGTTCCCCGGGAGACGGGTGCGCGTGGGTCAGAGAGCGACGGGTCCATGCGCTCCACCTGATAGACGGGCGGCGGTCCATTCAGCTCCTGCGCTGCCTCCCAGGACAACTCAATCACTGTCATGTTCAATCCTTTTAATTTAGGAGAACTTAATCCTGCTGGGGCTAACATGAAAAGGGGGATAAGAAAGCGAGAAGGGGTTTTAAAAAAAAAAAAAAAACTGCTTTTACAGTCATTCCACAGAAACACACACGGGGGGGTTGGGGGATGAGGGGGGGCGTAATGATCTAAATGGGTCCCTCATATATAGCAAGAGGAAGTAAATTACCCCAGCCTGACACATCTTAGGCACATTTAGCTCAATCCTTGTGTGGGTCTCGTCTTCAGAAAGAGGACTAATAAAAGTCTTAAATGGAAAGCGGACGTGTTGTCTTCTCAGGACTGTGTGCGATGCCCGTCATAAATTTCACTCAATCAATATCACTTGAGTCCATATAATTGAAAGTCTGATATCATTTTAAATTCTCTTGCTGATACAATAGGATTTGTTGCGTGTCCCACTTGGGACGCACAATAATGTTTCTCCTGAAACACAAGGGGCAAACAAAGCCGAAAAACAAACATTCAAAAGGGGTTACTTCAATATAAAAGTTGGGTGGAGGACAAGTAATTGTATTTAGAGTATTTCATTTTACTCTGTCTTCTTCAAATAGACCAGTACAATGGCCTCCTGACTGCTAACCTTTCCAGGGTGGACAGCCATATTATTACAAGGGCAAACTAGCAGCTAACAAGACCCTAACATTTTCACCAGGCCAACTGGCCGACCGCTTACAAACTTACTGAGGAAACGTGCAAATATGACGATGGCAGCATATGGCCAAGAGAGATCAGGGCCGAGACTTTAGCCGTGAACCAGCCCCTCAATTCAACCGGCTTTTCTGTTTCTGCTCTCAGAGGGACGTGGTGTCACGCATTGCTTTCTACTAATTTAATCGATGCCTTTTAACGTGCTCTACAGGGCGAGGTCCTGCGCTTGACCACACCAAACTCCATCGGGACCCAAAGCAGTCACTGCCCCCCCCCCCCTTCTCAGCCTGCGTAGTGTCTCATGATGTTTCGACAACAAGGTTAACAGTCCAACAAAAAGGTTAATATCGCTTTCAACATGTTAATGAATGAACTAAATCACCAAGAAATGCCCTGGAGCTACACCGCCAAGAAATGTCGAGGAACGATTAGAACCCAGGCAGGAGTGTTTAGAGATTTTATACAGCTGGACATTTTTTTTATGAACCGTCAGGTCAAAGTCTTCTTAAATGGACTGTAATACTTATTTCTGCAACAAGAAAAGTATTGATTTCCGCATAATTGTCTAACCTTCTTAGAAGAAATATGCCTGGCCTAGTTCAGTTAATGCGTTGTGTACAGACAGGATACACACGCGTGAGCATCTTTATGGTGGTAATATACATAAGACATTACCATCAGCTCTCTGTGAGCACTTCATGGCCTAACAAGAGCAATAACTTTTAAAAGTCAACTTTACAGCGCTGTATGCATACACCGGCACCAAACTACAACAGAATCACTGTCACTACGTTGTCTGTCAGGAAGATTTTTTTTCTTTCCTAAGTGCCACCCCCTCTGTTCAGAGAAAACAGGTTTCTCTCGTATACTGAAGGAGTACGACACCCAAATATTAATTAAAGAGAAATAAAGCAACGTAGCAGAAGTCTCTCCTGTGATTTAACTGCAAACGGGAATGACAAAATCGGCGTGGCCTAACTCCCGAACACATGGGTAGCTAACAAAATTACTTCAAAAATACTGGATTTTTGAGAGCGTTCAGCAAAATTTTCCAAGCAAAACCTATCAGTAATGGCTACATACAACTTGCATGAATATAAGTATGACATTCTGTGGAGTTAACGTTTCTAAGAATGAGTGACAGAAGGGTTTCTGTAGTACTACTTACGGTTAAAAAATTCAAACAAGGCATGAAACCAGAGGCTAGCAGAGAAATGTTTGAAAAACACAACAATGATTTTACCCATGCCGCGAGTCATATCTATAAAGCTTTCTATCAAAGCAGATGTCATTGCAAATGACGGTCTTTATTCATTTCCTTAATTAACCATTTTTTTGAGAAAACCCATCAGCTTTACTAAATCCACTATTTGTTCTTATAGCAGTATAAAATATGTGCAAGGCATTGCTTGTGCACACCCAAATTGGGGGGGGGGGACTTTTGTTTTAAATCAAAAACTCGTTTAAGACACGGCTTGAAGATGAACGAAAAAGTAAATGCCTTAGTTGTCCTCTGTTAACCCAGAAGGCTGAAAAACAAACAGATTTTAAATAATTTTATGTACTATTAACATTAAATAGACTGTCACTTGGCACAACCTTAACCAGCATTCTGTTCACTTCTGTTGTGAGGTATTTATGTCACTGAAAAATAACTCAAAATAAATATTGTAAAACAGATGCCACCCTTTCCTGTGGAACAGATGGTAATTCTGTCTAATGGTGCACTGATATTATAGTGATGTGCATTGTGTATACATAACAGTAATAAAGGCTACGTAAGAGTCAGATAAATGGCAGCCATCAACATTAAAAGCTGGCAGAGATCTAGGTTTTGGATAATGGAGCGCAGGGTCTTGGATGTTGAGAGAAGCTCGTGGCAGGGAGCTAAGCCAGGCTAAGAGTTAACAGGTTGCGGCCGCATGTTTGTCTGTTAAGACAAATAAACCATCAGTAATAACAGGGAAGATGGAACTGCTAGCTACACCTGCATTATGAATGAGAGTCTCCCCAGGTCCTGGAGTGCACCTACAGACCATCAGAGTACAGGCCCAGCTTGATGAGGATTTATTTAATTACGCATCACGGCACGATAATTTTTTGTGCTCACAAAGATAAACCGCGCTAAGTAAAAATTCTCCATAAGACTATGTAAAAATTGAGGGAAAATGTGCTTATTTGCAAAAAAAAAAAAAATTAAATTAAATTAAAAAATTTACAGTTAGCTTAACAGAAAATTAGGTGACGGATACTGACAAGCTCACCCACGCAGCGTGAGGCAATGACACCGTCGCCGTTTTGAGACGCGGCGTGCCGGACTGGGCCATATGTTACACTGCTGTTGAGCAGCTAAGTGATTCATGCCACTCAGATTCGAGTGTATCAATTAAAGCTCCTCTAAGTCTGCATGATTTGTGCCTCCGTTATTAAACCCTGCTAATTCATCCTACTTACATATTCGTTATAAATCTCCAGGAGTGCCTCGTGATTCACGACAATCGCGGAGAGCGCCGCGGCACATTTTTCTCCGTGTAATTAACAGTAAATTGTTTTTACTGCGGCACAATGAATTTCCAGCCGCACTGGTAAATGAGGAGCCGCGATAGCACGGAGCAGACTGACGGATTGCTTTAAGTCATTATGCAATTACACGCCAGCAAAGGTAACTCAAAACAGTAAAGGGGGAAAAAACAGAACCCCAAACAAAGCCAAAATAACTTTACCTCCTAAATGCTGGCTGCACGGTAGACAACGGGTCAGTGATAAGAGGAAGCACACCGTTAATTATATCATAAAACATAACGAGGTGAAAAGATGAAGGAAAAAAATGCAAAATCATGAATGATGTCCATTGTTTTCTGGTTCCCCTACACTGCAGAGGATACTTCTGGGCTAATATTTAGAGCTGTAAAGTTGATTATGAAAAAGTCAAAAGGGGAAGAAAGCAACGCATTGGCATTTGATTCCACACATTGCAACATTATTTAGTCAAGAGCACTGATTTCACTATGAATTCTGGCAATAAATACAGCGACTTCATTAATTTTAATGATGTACAGTAGATTTAAACTATAGAAGGCTGATATGCTTACACCCAGAAAATAAATCATTTGAGAATATGTTTATAGATCCACTTGGTTCAATTAATAAATAAGAGATGTCAGAGTTTCTGCCTCAGATTTAAAAATGTGAGAACTCTGGGATTGTGTAATATACGACACAGCAGTACAGAGCACACTACAGAGACACAGGCACTGGCACACTGGGCAAAATGGGGATTTCCTTTTTTATAACACATTTATCATTCCACACTCTTATAACAAGTAGGAATCTAACACCTTGTAAATTTAAGCTCCCTTCAAAATGTCATTGTCTCATGAAATAAAGATGGTTGCTATACAATGCGGTGCGGCTGAGAGTAACAGTCATCTTTGTCATGTTAAATTATTTTCAGCAGTGCTGAGATTCAGGACGACTTGGCCTACTGCTTATTACTACCACTGAATTGTCATTCTATAATTTCTGTCCTATTGTGTTTCATACAGACTCTAAAATTAAGAGCCAGTGAAAAAGGGAGCAATTACAGGCAGTTGTTAGTCTTGGTAAAGAACAGATGTCATGTCAGTTACTGTAGACTGAACAGCCCTGAGAGTGAGCAATACATTAAAGTCTTGTTAAGACGTTCTTAAGAATTTGATGACATCTTTCTGCAGAATTTTCACTGTGGTTAAACACTGGCTCTGGGAATTCTAATACAATTAAAACTCGTCTGCCGTTAAAGCGACAACTCGGGGCGTTTTAAAACAAATTGTCTGTGCGCGCACTGACACGCATGCCCAGTCGTAGCCGCTTTGTTATTTTATGAGCGTTGCCTGCCGTTAAGTGCTTATCTGAATGAATTTTACCCTGTGATTTATACCGGAAACAAACGCAGCATGTACTCTGTCGGGGCTGGTGAGGTTTGTGTTTGCAGTACGTTACACAGACAGGTTCGGTTTGTAATACATGCAGACAGTATCCTGAACACATAATACATTCAGGAAGAGAGTAATGTGTACCACTCAAGCACAGAGTGTTAGGGCAATCGGGTCTTATCTAGCAGTCAGCTGCATGCAGTTTGGTTGCCAGCTCAGACCTCTCACCTGCCGGCAGCGTACGTCCCACCACAGGGGCGCTGGCCACACACCCCAGCCTGTTGCAGAGCTCCACCGTGAAGTTGTACTCTCGGTAAGGCCTCAGGCCCTCCACTGTGTACTCCGTCTGCTCAGGCGGGGCAGTGTAGAGGACCTGTCCAAATACAAAAAAAAACCTGTGGAAAAAAGATGGGTGGGTGGGGGGGGTGAGTAAGATGATTCTCAGAGCTTGTGCAGCGTGGCTGTCACACAACACTTTGGCCCCGCTTTGCTCCCCTCATTCAGGATCGGATGATGCTAAGCAAGGGTTCCAGACAGAGCCCCACATCACGCTGGGACTTAACTAGCAGAGCACACCGAGACTGCAGCCCCATTGTTACACACACTCTGGCAACCCCTCACGCCATCACAAACATGATTATTATCATTAAAAAATTACAAACAGATAGACAGACAGAGACGTTTTAAGACTTTGTTGATCTTTTTTCTTTACTGACAAAAAAATGCAAAACAAATATCCAGTTCAAAGTGTGTCCCTCTCAGCCTGCATGTACCCAGCTCCGAGAGCACAGGTGTGTTATTTGGAGACCTGTAATATGCATCATATTAAAAGCGACATACTTAACTCAAAAAACACACTGAAAAGTCTGTAAACACTAGTGTCTAGCTGCAGTTAGCACAGCTAATCCCTCCTGGTGGCTCCGGGGTATTTCTCGTTCTTGACGACAAATGTTTCACTCGCTCTGACTCGCGCACGTTTTGGGCAGGCGCCGTACCTCGAGCGCCTGCGCTTGTGTGATAACTGTTACAGCGGACCGAGCAGTGTCGTTTGTGCTGAATGAATAACGTCTCTGTGTTTCGCAGCGAGGCTGGAGCTGCCCCATGACCACTCCGCACTTATTGGCAGCCAGAGTAATGGGCTCCGAGTGAACTTAAAGTGCATTAATATTGACATTACAAGCCAGCTCAGGAGTCTTTCCTTCCCTCATTTTAATGACTGTTTAATTTTTTTTGCTCAACAATACAAGGTGTTTGTTAAGCTCTGCTCTGCCGGCTGTTGTCATGCAGAGTGGGCGGGGCAGTGTGGTACCGTGGAGATGACCGGAGGGGCAAACTGATTGGAGGTCTGCTCCTCGTGCACGTTCACTGTGTACTTGGTCACCGTGCCTCTGGCGTCCCTGTTGCTGGGCGTGTCCCAGCTGAGCTTTAGCGAATAGGGGGAAAGGGGGGTCACGCGAGCTGGCGGCATGTAGTCCGGCTCTGAGAGGCACAAAAAGGGAAACCCCAAAAACATTCAGACACAGCATCAGATAATTACAGACGTCTTACTGGAGAAGAGCTTTATTAAGTCAACATGCATATTCATTACTACCAACACAAGAGCTTCAAGTGCTCGTGAGATAAAAAAAAAACTGAGCTGTTTCCTCTCTGAGACATTAAGAAATATTTGACAGGTAAATCTGGAAAGGACAATATATCTAAACACAAAGTCTTTCTGTCAGAGTAACATGGGCAAATATGTAAATAAAACCGTGTTCTGCATACGCACATGTCAGCTTGGAAACAGGAAACACAGCTGACTAATGTTTAAAGGCTTTCCGGCTGTCTCTTATAACTTATGGCCATTTAGTTTGTCTGCGTTAAAGAGCACACGCCTGCCTTTTTCAGCACAGCACCTAACAGAAACGCTACAATAAAACCGGCTCTGACTCCGTTCCATGCAAATTTTCTGTTTGCGTTTCTGGCGAGCTGTCATGTGGAGTCTGAAACTCCGACGCCTGCTTTTCTTCACTTCTTAATATGCACGTATTGAAAATCGATTCTCCAGAGGAATTTGAAGTTCACGGCTCCCCGTATCAGGTGGATAAAACTCATATATTTACACGGAGGAAAATATGGATTTTTCCCATGCCAGAGAGATGCACACTGCCACGTGAAATGTAATTTGCCATACCAATTTAGCCATATAATCACTTTCAAATTCAAATTATACCCTCACACAGTATTTACAAAAAAACATGCTGATAATTTTGAAGAAACTAAATACCTGTTAATATCCACACAATTACCGTTATAAATTATTCATTACAATATAGAGGCAGATCACAGTACAAAGGAACACACTTGGGTGAAGAGCGGGCCGAGATTAGACGTGTCTTACCCCCCTCTTCAGTTCTGACCGTTGTCCATTCTGAGAGCGCGCTGCCGGCCATGTTGACCGACAGGACCCGGAGCTGATACATGGAGAAGGCCTGGAGGTTTGACACGGTGGCACTGCTGCGTGGGGGGGCCTGGCCGCCTTCGCCAGCCGGACCTGGGGTGAGGTGTGGACTGAGCCAGCCACTGCTGTGGAAAACCCTGCGCTCGGCAAGCGAACCATTTCCCGGTTCCTCTGGGCCTGGGTCCAGGGGCCCCTTTATAAAGAGCTCGTACCTGATTATCACACCTAGAAAAATGGCAGCGCATGTTTCAAACAGAGTGGCGGGAAAAAGAAGACTGCCTTATAATCTGAGTTTATAATTGATAAATGTTACTTATCCCGACTAATTTACAATCTGTAAATGTCACCCAGTATTGCTTTCTTTAGTTCATAATAAACAACGTGAGTAAATAAATTTAAAATGGTAAACAAATTTGAATTAGATACAGCTAAATATTATGAAACCCCCTTTCACGTCCCTGGGTAAATTCACAGGAATATCTCAAGCTCTAAATGCTAACGTGATAAAGAGTTATTATGTCACACGATGGCATCGTGTAGTTATTAGCATTACTGCATTTACGTGCTTGAGTCTTTGAGTTTAGCCATGTGATGCTGCAGCCTCTGTTGTGATGACAGTACCGTTGGGCTGGGCTGGCGGGTCCCAGTCCACATAGAGATGAGTGGGCCCATCGGTGCTGACCCGTGGTTCTGGCTGCAGTCGGGGGGCAGCCTGCGCAGTAGTCAGGACGACCGGCTGACTCTGGGCACAACCTCCATTGGTACATGCCCGCAGGGTGAAGTTGTAACGAGTGAAAGGCCTGAGCCCACCAACCGTAGCTTCAGTCCTCAGCCCCGAGTAGTGGACCTGCTCCTCCAGGTCGCCCTCGGCGATGGAGGAGAGGGTGTAGTTCTCCAGAGGCCCGTGGCTATCTTGAGGGCCTGTCCAGTTGAAGGTGGCGCTGGTGGGCATGGCCCGGCCCACAAGTTGCAGCTGCAGCTCCCCTCGTGCAGGGACGCCGGCCAGCGTGCGGTACCGCACCCGGGAGCTCCGCGTCTGACCGTGCACGTTTCGCGTCACCAGCTGGTACGAGTACACCGTGTATGGAGACAGGCCAGCGTCGACAAACATCTGGGACTCTGGGTATCGCAATTCACAAGCAAAAGGCAAGGACGAACGGAAAAACGGGAACCACATATTGACAAACAGACAGGAAGCACATTATTAAAGAAAGGTCACAAACACATCAGTGCAAATTCTTCTGAAAACGCAAATGTTAGATGTGGAATGTGTGACAGTTATTAACATTGTGGCATTGTAGAGCCTTCACTCACATCTCAATATCTACCAGGGAAGATGATGTTTATTTACTCTGATCCAAAGGAAACAACGTGTACTGTATATTCTGGTCTATACACTTTAATATTGTGTATAAGGACCATTCCTGCAGGATTAGCGGTGTAGGCACGAGGGAAACTAAACCCAAAGTCAAGCACGCGTACCAAACGGATAGGAGCTCTGGAGCGTGACGACCTCGTCGGACTCCCTCAAAAGGGTGTACTCCAGCACGTTTGTGTTTGGGGAGTCGGGAGGGTCCCAGGTCAGTTCGAGGGCACTGGAGTTCAAGGTATGGCCTGTAGGGGGCGGCTGCTGGGTTGGAGCTGGGCAGAACAAGATAGTGGTCCAAGTTGGGTAGGGGAAGGCGCAGAGGGAGAACAACTGATTACCATTAATGTTCTTCAAGCCCATTACAGCAATTAAAGGGATTACAACAGGACTGTAAGTGGTGAGGTTAAATACTGGGGATAGTGCAGACGCTGAGGAACTGAGGAAGAGGAACAGTGAAGTCTGAGTGAAGCTTGGGACAAGCATGTTCCATGCATAAAAAGGCTGACTTATTAAAGCTGATTTGTGAGGGTAACAGCTTCAGACGTTAAGGATCCCTTTTCCTGCCAAACTGCAGCGACATTAGAGGTAATAAAAAGGAGGTGCTGGTAGCGCCAGACTGCTCCTGCTCACGTGGGTCTGACTCCTGGGCCGCCCGCGATGGGACTCGCCCTCCATAAACACGCGACGGGACACTCGCCACATGTAAGGACGTTTCACGTTTTATATCTGTGGGACACCGCTTGGCACACTAAGGAGCCTGCAGCCTGCAGCGATTTCCACACCAAACCTGGGGCTTTTGGGTGTTGTGTGTGTGTGTGTGTGTGTGTGTGTGTGTGTGTGTGTGTGTGTGTGTGTGGGGGGGGGTTATGAAACTGTCTGCTTTGCCAAGACTGTGTTGCCAGGCATTATGTTAAAACACAAGTCTGCCTCCTCCTAGCTAGAAAATAGGCAGCGTGGAATTTTTCATACGCATCTTAAACAACGTTCACCAGGTGCTGCCCGTGGTGGAAGCTACTGAGGGCACACTCAGGGCAAGAGCGAGCTGTGCCAACGGGTTTCGAATGAGAGAACGACGCGCACGAGCACGAGGTTACGGCCAGCGCTCACATTTAGTGCAGCCCAGCGGGTTCCTGGCGTCCATGTGGCTGGCCGTCTGAACACAGCTGTCACACTTGTACCCTGTCACAAAGGCCTTGCAGTGGCACCAGCCAGACTGGGGGTGGCACGAGCCGTTCAAACTGCCTGCGATGTTGCAGCCGCACTCTTCGCACCTGGAGGGGAGGGCAGAGGAAGTGGGGGAGGGGCGGAACAGAGAAAAGTAGCAGACAGGAAAGGCTTTGTCACAGAGACAGTAACACACCTTACACCCTTTTTCTAAGGCCATAGTACCTCACGTATACTGGGAATTACATCAGAAATGAACAGTTATATTACAGAGAAAAGCTAGTTTTGCTATATTGTTGTTGCTCTATCATTTGAATATGCAAACTGACTGAATTACACAGGGATGATTTACAGACTACAGCTCAACACAGATAACAGTTTAGTCAACCCGGGCCTGAAAGGTCTACGTTCAGGTGTTGTTACACCCAAGGAAGCCATCCTTGGCACTGGTCTCTACCTCGTTGCAAAGGGAGATTAAGCTCTAAATGCAAACTCCTGTTCATGCCTAAATACAGCAGCATTTTGTTGACTGGGTGCCACTGGATACAAAGACAGGAAACACCTTATGTACGTTTGTATGAAGTCACTGTTCCACACCCAGTACACTCATATGTTATAGTTTGTCACATTCCAGGCTTCTGTGTTACACAGGAAAAGCTTGGCGTGACCAAGCAATCACACCCGACTCACTTCTGTGACACTCCCCCGAAACGGCCAAGAGAGCGTCTGCGCTCGAGAAGCTGTGGGAGTGCTGTGACCCCCGCTGACCCGGCGCAGGGTGATCCTGAGGCTAAGCTCCTGACACCCTATCGCATAGCTGGTAAAAGCCTCAGTTATGAGCTGAAAATTTGTTCTGTCAACGGAGGGGGGACATCCGGTTAACGGCTTCTTGGCAGTTTGACCTTGACTCTTCTTGAGGGAACGTGTGTGTGTGTGTGCGTGTGTGTGTGTATAAATTATACGAACCTCCTTCCAGTTAAAAATCACAGTTTTTGTTTAATTTCACTGGCTTTCCCTTGTGCTACCCTCTCATTTCATGTCCTGCCCTCTGGAACTTCTGGGTCACTTCATTTCACGACATTTTATTGCCAGCTTCATTGGAATTTCATTCCGGTTCATGTTCAGTGGTTAAAACTTTGCCTCAAAGGGCTTTATTCTCTTCTCACCAATCACCAACAAGTGTGGCTAACGGCAGCTGTGAAAATCCATTATAAAACAAGGCGCCTAACGCCAAACTTTCAAACATTCGTTTCCGCCAGCTGAAGGGACACTTCCTAAAACTGACATCTGACATATCCTTCATTCTTAATCAGCAGTTTTACTGTCTTTTTCAAAAGCCGACAACAGCTGACTTTCCCTATGACTGTTGTACGGTTACAGCAGGAATTTGTTTGCAAATGTAAATTATGCCACGATTGCTACAAAATTAGCAATTATACGTTATTACAAAGCCCTCAGTAAATCTGCCTGAGAATTTTGCCACTGCTTCTGAGTGATAAAAGCTTAAGTTGTAACCCTAGATAAATAAACTTGTGAGTGTAGATAAAGACGTTTATGTAATCTATCTCTCTGAAAAGAAAAATAAAGCCTTTTCCAAGGTTAAGTGATTAATGCAAACAAAAGTTTCCACTGAGCCTATTCTCTCATTTACCATCATAAAACGTATTGCATAACCACGCTCAGAGTTTTACAACACAGATAAAAGAAACTGCAGCGGAGGGTACAATATATGAAAACAAAATAAGATGCATTACCTTATTGATTTGGGGAGGATAAATGGTTTTATAATATTTAGATAAAGAAATCTTTATTGTGTTGATTCTTCAGAAGCAGTTGATGTACCCCTTGTAATCGGTTTAAATAGTTCATTTTTCATCTTTATGTGATATGGAGAAGGCTGCCGAATGGATTTTGTAAACAATGATCTGTCACGACTTTTATGGATTAACAATTTGTGACATCCAGCAGTGGTGAGCCGAAGTACCGAAAACACACGTTCGCTATGTTTGCCTCCTGTCGGCCTGCATTGCAATTAATGTCCCCGTCCCATGTCATGCGGTGAAGACGTCGCACTTCAGGAAACCTTTTAACTGGAAGCTCTGCCTGAAGCATGTCCTCAGCAGATCTGGCACCGCCAACAGCCGGGATCGTGGGCCAACGTTATCAGCAAAAGTGCCAGAGGGTTCCTCTTTTCAAGTAACAAGAATATCAAAAACAAAAATGTGTCTTTTTGTTTTCTTGGTCCCAGATATAATAATCAAGCTGCACATCCAAGGCTGCTAGGCCAGATGGGTGGGGTTTTATTTCTTTATCTATGGCCATATGTTCATGTTGGTGCACTTTAGGTCTGTATTTCATTAATGCTGAAGAATACATGATGCGTTTACGGCTTACCGTGCCTGATGTCTCCGACAAGTCAAGTGTACCAGCAACGTTAATACTGCCTCATTTAGAAAAGGCTTATTTTAATGACTATTCTGACCTTTGCAAGTAATATTTGAACCTGCAGGCCTTTAACCAGCAAAGTGAACAAAATGGCAAAAGCATAACAGCAAATGTGAACAGGAGGGGAAAGCGAGTTCCTGCGCGTGCGGCACGTGTAACATGAACACAGAGGTTGTCTTCACACTGATCTGCACATCACACAGGGCTTATCCCACAGTGTCAGAACCTCCTAGAGTTGAGAGAGACACCAGCAGGGTACTAGCAGATAACTCTACACCGCTCCCTATCATGGGAGTTTGTTTTTGTGCCTAGCACAACAGTACTCATTGTATTCAGTAGTCAGTACTCAACTTCAAAAATAACAAGACAACAAATGTATGTATCCACATGATGTCCGGCTAATACGGCTAGCTAAGCTGCAGGTTCTGTTGTCACCTGTACACATGAGTAGTTTAAGGTGTAAAACTCACCTGCCGACGCTGGGCTGAAAGCCAAAGTGCAGCTCCCCGCAGTGGTCACACCTGCGACCGGCGAGCGAGGGATGTCGGCAGGTGCACTGGCCCGTCTCCGAGTCACAGGTCGGATCGACAGCCCCCGATGGGTGACACTCACACGCCTCACAGCCTCTCGCCTCCTGGGGGGCCCGGAAGAAGCCTGGTGACAGGGTGGTGTAAAGCTGTCAGAGGTGTGGCTTAACACTGCCACAACACTTCAGAATGTGGCCCACCCTACCCCCCCGGCTCTATCCCATGTGGCTCGACTCTGGACCTCAGGGAGGGTCATCCTAACTGGTACAAACTGACTGGGTCGAGGTCTGGCACCTTCACGCAATGGAGGATCGGGTTGAACAGCGGGAGGCTGCTAGGCCTCTGCACATCCATCAGGCCGCTCCCCGCAGTTTGAGATGTTTCAATCACGGCCCCTCCTGCCCCCACTCAGGTGAAATACGACAGAGCATGGGGGGGGGGGGGGGGTCACAAACCTGAGAGGGGGGCTGTACAAATGCAGTCATCATCCTGCCAGACGGGTCTCCTCTCTCTCTATCACCACTTTCAATTTAGTCCTGCCAGCCAGACCCTCCACACACATGCTTTATGTGTGCTTCTCTGAATGCTGCGGCGTCCAGCGGCCATTGCCCTGGAAGAGCCGGGCCGCTAATCCACTCCTCTGGGGTCAACCTCCACATATTATCCATTCTTCCGCACCAGTCCTCCGCAACACAGCAACATGCAAAGACAGCTATGAATAACACACTGACTCATGAATGGCGAGCAGTCTTTTGTGGCAGTATTTTGTAAGGATCACACCTCCTCCTTCACCTTCTCTTCCTTTTTTTTTTGCCTTCACCTCTCTATTCAGTGGTATGAAATGTAGAGCAGTTGCTTAACAATGTGTCCCGATTTGATTTCTAAATGCCGTTGTGAGTCATACAACAAAAAACACGGCGCTAAAAGCAAAATGTTATTACAAATACAATATAGCAGCTGGTGCCCCTGGAGAGGGGCATGATGGACCCTCTATCCAATCTGTACTAAAAGAAGGTGGGGTACGGTCCAAACTGCGAGGTGACAAACTCTATGGAGTGACAAAGGACCTCCAGGAAGGGGATGTGTGGTGGTCTTTACTGTTCCGACACCGCCTACCCAGGTGCCAGGGGACAAAGTGACATTGGCCACCACTCCTGATGTGTCTGCCAAAGAAAGTGCATTCTCAGGGTCAAAACATGCGTTGATGACATGAGGGGTGTGTGAACAAGGGCGAGGACTCCAAAAACTACACAATTTACCCAAGTCTAATTAAGTAAAATTCCTAATTAAACAAGCTCAGATATACACGCTGTGCATGGAGCGGATGAAAGCTGAGCACGGGGAAGGGACTGACCTGGTCTGCATGTGCCGCAGTCTCGCCCATGGCGGGAATGCAGGCAGACGCACTGCCCGCTGACCGCGTCGCACACGGTGCCCGGCACCGTGCCGCTGGGGTCACACTGGCAAGGCGTGCACCCCAAACTGTGCACCGCGCTCAGGTCATACGAGCCGGGGGTGCAATGGCTGCACCGTGGCCCCTCCACATTGGCCTGGCAGTGGCATCGGGCGGTCACCTTGTCGCAGACGATGGAGCCGTTCACCGTGCCCCGCGGGTCACACTGGCAGGGCAGGCAGCCCAGCGTGTGACTCCTGTCCAGGCTGTGGAAGCCGTCCTCACAGACGTCACACTGGCGCCCGCCTACATGGGGCTTACACAAGCACTGGCCTGTCACGGGGTCGCACACGCTCCCTGGCACGGTGCCCGCCACATCACAGTCACACGGCTGACAGACCCCCATCGTGGTCAACCCAAAGAAGCTTGGCATGCAGGTGTCACACAGGAGCCCCCGCACCTGTTCCCTGCACCTGCACTGGCCCACAAAGGGGTTACAGAACTGGTGCAGGGAGCCGTTCCTGTTGCAGTTACACGAGACGCAGCCCCCTGGGTTCGAGCCGTTGAGGAACTTGAAGCCGAAGTTGCAGCGGTCACAGGTAGTACCTAGAAGAGACAGTAAGAGCACAGCATGTATCATCTACGACACAAGAATGCACACAGAGATACCTTTACCATCTCCAGGTGTCAACGAGAAGAGAAGTAGCCTTCGGCTCTTCTTCTTCTTCCTCTTCCTCTTTCAGCTGCTCCCTCTAGGGGTTGTCACAGCAGATCGTCCTTATCCATACCAACCTGTTCTCTGTAGCTTCCTGTCACTCCAACCTCTTTCACTCTACGCCCATGAACCTCCTCTTTGACCTTCCTCTTCTCCTCCTGTCTGGCAGCTCCATCCACAACATTCCTTTCCTT
>JABJVR010000021.1:4370403-4414013 GCA_025773905.1 Chitala chitala | reverse complement strand
ATCACTCCTGACACTCTTCTCCACCCACTCCATCCTGCCTGTACTCTCTTCACTTCTCTACTACACTCCCCATTACTCTGAACAGTCGACCATAAGTATTTAAACTCATTCACCTTTGCTACCTCTGTTCCTTGCAATAGCACCATTCCACCACCCTGTCTCTCATTTACACACATGTACTCTGTCCTGCTCCTACTGACTAACATTCCCCTTCTCTCCAGTGCATACCTCCACCTCTCCAGGTTCATTTCCACTAGTTCCATTCTTTCACTACAGATCATACCTTCTGCTCTCAGTTCTCATATTCATGGTATAATACAACTTTCTGATCCAAAAGATGAGAGGCTCCCCACAGCGCAACGTCCGAGTCTCTTAAAAGTATCGCAGTCCAGAACGCAAACTGCTAAGTACACGCAAGTCAAAAATTAAGATTTTCACCAAGTGCTGCCGTGTAACAAAATAAATGAGTGAAAAATTACAAATTAAAAAGTAGCAGAACATTCCATCGTTAGGCCAGGTGCTTTTCACGTTGATGGATAACCCACCTCGGGCACAGCACTTAATTTCACTAAGCAAAAATAAATATATTAAAAAGGTACAAAAAGAGGCAGCAAAAATGTAAAAATAACTGTGAGGCCGAAAAAGAATTACAGCTCATTTGAAAGTACTGAAAAGTGGTCTACGTGGATTCATATCATATCGGGTCTTTTTAAAATATGCACGGTACTTATTTGAATATGCCATACATATTCCTGACAGGTAATCTATTCCTAATGTTGCTGAGCAGAGCCTACGGGGCACAGCGTTTAGAGTTAACAAGTGCCCGGGAACCGGGGCTCCGCTGGGCGCTTTCACCGCGGGCCCCGCCCACTTTCCATTCTACTTCACAAGGCTGATTTAAATAAATTTACACATTCTCATACAGTCATTCCCCTCCATATTGCACCTCTTGAAGCTGTTAACCCTTTGCTTTGTGGCCAACTGTGATCATACCATTAAATCATAATTTACCTAACAGTCTTTGCCAAATCTAATATAAGGTCTTCTCACCGCATCGCCCTGATTTTTGCTTATTTGAAGTGCAATATACATACGAAATTATAAAGGCTGTACACCTTCTTACATCTGCTTTCAGGAGAGACGGAAGGATGGGAAACTAAATAACTAGGCCTGACCAGTCAGGAATAACGTCAGAGAAACATCGGTGTCAAAGGCGACTGCTTCTGTGGACCTGTTGGTGGCGCCAGCAATCCTGTCACTGCAGAACACGCCGGAAAGCAGTATCCAAAACACATACACTCGACGCCACCACACAAACAAATACACACATACATCTAGTCCGGTACACACATACATCTAGTCCGGCACAGTGCCAAACTACAGAATAATTAAAACCGCACATATACGCAGATGCATTCCTACGACCAGAGGAACAGAAGTAAAACACATGCATTCAATCTGCGTTTCTCCGTACAATGTTACTGTTTGGCGTGTAAAAACACTGTTTTACATCGTGGCTCTCCATGCATTGGTGCAAATTTACATCCACTGTTATCTCTACGTAACCTTATTTAAGACAACCATGAAAAAACAGACTCACGCCAAAAGCCTACTGTGCTTAAAGGTTTTAAGAAAATATATATGTGACTGCACAAAAAAATCAGGGTGTGCTGATAACGTTCCTCATCTATTTATACATTTAAATCTACATGCACAAATGAGAAAAAAAAAACAAAATGTGTTTATGTGTGTTCTGTATGGCTGTGTGTGCAGCTACACGGCCCCCACTTTATCGGTAATATTCCACACATAATGCCCCCATACATCAACATTTCAGCCTGCATTATGTACACTGTGTACTTTGGGAACTTGATAAATTTTGTCCTCATGAAGCTGCAGCTCGCCTCCAATATTCAGGAGGTAATAAATTGCTATAATCAAATCTAATTTCTGAAAAATACCTGTGGGAGCGACAAACAAAAAAGGAGTCGTGTAAGAAGCGTGAAAAATAACAGAGACAGGGGCAGTTTATTATAATCAACTTGGCATTGAATTACAAAATTAAAATTGGGTGGCCCTTGATAACCAGACATAGCAAAATACATGATTTTCTGGGCAACTTCGTTTGCATTTCATAGAAAACAGTTCAAAGGCGCACGGGGGTGGAAAGAAAAAAAAAAAACGTAACAGATTTATCACAAAGGACCTGGAAAGCACACAGAAACTGGCAGAGAAATCCATTTGGTGGCAGCTGGTAATATAATTAATATAAAACAATTTGGCCAAGGATGTTTGTCGCAGTGAAAAATGTAACCGGGGCATTCACCTACACTACGGCTAAACAGACATTCCGAAACCTAAAGGAGTAACGTTTCTTTCATTTTTAAAAATGGCTAACAGTTACAGTTCACGATCAGTGGTTACATTCGCTAATGAAACACTTTGAACTTAATTTGATGATTATACGTTTACATACCGACAAAAGGCATGTATAAACGGGCATGAATAGTTTCGCTGTGCAAAATGGCAGTTTTGGGTTTCTTTCGTGCTTCCAAGGACCAGAAGACAGGGGAGAAAGGAAAGGGTGAGAGCGAGGCAATGCGGGCGGCTCGATCCCTACCGATTACATTGGCCTTGCACCGGCATTGACCTGAGTCCTGGTGACAGGCGATATCTGCCCGCATGGTCCCGGCGGTATTGCAGTTGCAGGCGCGGCAGCCGTCTGGGTTCGAGGGCCGCAGCTCGTAGAATCCAGGTTGACACTCGCCACACTGCCTGCCTGTCACGTGTCGCCTGCACTTACACTGGCCCCCGACCTGCGAAGCGAGGATGCGGCACCATGTGACCGCACTCCGATTAGTCAGCTTGTGCGCTGCTCTGCGAAGGCGTGACACGCACGGGCGGGTTCCGTTCTCCTGGGTCACTGTGACGTCTTTTATCTCCACTGCCAAACTGGATGTGTATGGTGGAGCTCAAGGGTCAGACACGTGGGCATTTGCGGGTTTGTTGTTTTGGTTTGTTCTGTAAATATTTACCATGTTCAACACTATTTATGTAAGCCAGCATCTTCTGTGTGTAGCTGTACTTACTGTTTTGTCCTCTCTACTGTGTGTGGATGGATTTTTCAAACCATCTACAATAACTTGAAGCCAATCAGAATGAACAGGCACAAGAAGAGGGTTGTAACCTGATATATAACATGACTAATAAACATCTGATATATAATATGACTAATAAACATCATTTGGATATAAAAAAAACTGTTCAATTACTTACAGTGTGCTATTCAGACTACAAGACGTGTTCCCACTCAAATCATGTTCACTTTCTCATGTGTTAATGGATAGTCTTAAGAGTATGATGACACATGGACAGGTGAGAGAGAATTTAAAGAAACTCTGGCCACATCTACGGCTACATCGGCACCCTCTGCAAAGGACCAAAAATCCACAATGGCAATTCTCATGCCTGCATCAAACATGGACGTTTGAGGCAATTCTCAACCTAAGAGCAGACACAGATGAAGCTGTCAGAAGGGGTGGGAAACAATCATTTAAAGAATTTAAATAAGGCAACAATCTCACACCGGTGACCCGCGGATTGATTTTGAATTTGTCATCCAGTATATCTATTGACACGAATGTGTCTCTCCAAAATGGCTTTCATGATCTTCAGATAAAAGGGACGGAAAGGCTCTCCGGAGATTGTGCTTCTTAATGACACTTTTACATACTCGCCAAAAATCCGTTACCGATCACAACTCTGATAAATTGTACTGTGAATACTGAAGTCGCGCCCAATTCATCACGGCCACCCTTCCATGCTTGTTGGGGGGGATATCATTATCCGAATCTTGCTCTTACTGTCACAAATATGAGCACCTTGGCACTAATTTGCTGCAGCTATTTGTCACTGATAACAAAGGGCCATCATGGCTTCAGACTGTTTCTACACTTGAAACACTGAGAGGCACAACACAAAAGCATCCGGCAATGGGGCGCCTTTGCAAACACGCTTTGGAATTACAGAACCGTAAATCGTGATAAATGTCGGAAAACTGCCATGGTAGGGCATCAAGGGGAATGTATAACTGATGATCCAGGATGTTAAATATGGAACCACAACAAGATCTAGGAGCTGGTGGGGCTATGCTCAAACGGCGAAGTTTGTGGCCTTGTTGTGACCACATGACCAGGGGATCCCCAGTGCAGGGTGCGTTGCCAGAACAGGGGTGCTTGGTCTTCTACAACAGAGTGGTGGTGAGCAGGCTTACCGGATCGCAGTCCTGGCTGCCGTTAATGGTCCCCGCTCCGTGACACTCGCAGGGCTTGCACACATCTTTGTTAGACAGTACTGCATCGACCTCCCTGAAGAAGGACCTTCGGCACAGCTCACAGTTCCTGCCTTCAGGGCGTGCATGTGTGGCGGCAGGGGCCGCGTGTGTGCGCACGTGGGGCGTGGCGTGGCATGGTGTGGAGCAAGGCAAAATCAATGTTAAGTGATTAAAATTCAATCATATTATAGGACCATAACTTCAAATTAAAAGCTGCAGTCTCCAGAGGGGCCCAGTGAGAAATCTGTAATTTTCAAGACGTCCATTTTAATGTCTCCTTTCCTCCCTACCTGGTGCTCAGCTGACACTGAGCATATGAAACAATGAGCCTGTTAGCAGGCCTGCCCCCTCCCTTCATTAAACTTCCAGCTGTTCTCCAGAGCTGCATCCTAAGGAAAGCTGTGTGTGACACGCTTTCACTGTTTCACAGCGGTTACTGTTTTTATACATATTGGTGCTAGAATGCCACACTTCTCAACAGTTTGACCTCATATAATATATGAAGATACTGTATATTTATTAAAGCTTAATGACATGTATACAGCTCTCCAAATATAAATATATAATCTGTCTTAATATTAATGTCTTTTTTTAATAACTGCTTGATACGCAGCATTGAAAACATACAAATAAACTATAACAACATACAGTACAATAAAGTGTGTTAAGGTGATTAAAGTCCTAGTCCCCTGTCCCAGAATGCCACAGTAGTATTTGGTACCTGTAGTGTTGTGCTGACAGCTGTCACAAACTCCGCCCCCACCGCGGAAGTGCTCTCCAGGGAACGGGTCCAGGGTGCCGTTGTAGTGACAGGACGAGGCGTGGCCGTGACACTGACATGGCCGACAGTTGTACGCCTGCACCTGGCCTCCCTTCCTGAACGGCTTGTCGTTGAACAGAGGCTCACAGCGCTCACACTGCAAAACAACGGTCACACAGCAGACAAACAGCATGAATATCCAAACAGGAAATGAGTTTTAATCAAACCTTATTGGGTATAAAACCTAATCCTCAGCATCCACGTGAGGGATGCAAAAATACTAAAAAAATGCTGCAGCTACACAAGGAGTATAGAGTAAAAACCAATAATATCTAAAAACTCAGCAACTTCTACAAAAAGAAAAAAACATAGATGCATTTTATATTTTGGGTCCAGTTCATGTGTCACTCCCATTTTAAACACAAATACTTAAAGTGGTGAATTTATCACTTCAGTTTGCGGCGAACAAAGAAAACATAAAAGAAAACGATAAAAAGTGACAGAAGTGTAGGGTTCCCCAGTGAGCCATCAACGTGTGGCAGCTTCTCCTCACGCCCGATATGCCGTGGCAGGCAGATTGGTGCTGAGTTGCTGTTCTGGGCCTTGCGCCCAGGGGAAATCGCTAATTCCTCCATTCGACGCGCTGCAGAATACAGACCACCGCCACCCGCCTCAGAAGACACTAACAGCCCAACATCTGGACGAGAAAAGGTGATTTGCTCCTGGAACGCGTGTTTATGTCGCTCCTGTAATGTTGCTGTAGAGTAGGATGTGTGATGTATAACAAAAATGCAATCGCAAGCAAACTGAAGATTGCGTAAAGAGAACCACCATGACCATGCGTTAAACACTTCGAGCACACCAAGAAACTAACACCGAGAAACTAACACCGAGAAACTAACGCTGAGAAAACAACTGTCCACAACTCAGACAGTGAGCAGAAAGCAAAAAATATTTTAGATTAGGATGAAGTGTTACACAATGATAATTATTACTTGATCTGACTAGATAATTGTACATTTTCCCACTAATCACAGAGGTATATGAGGAAAAATTATGTATGATTTATCATGAAAGTATTAGTTATTAGTATGAAAGGTCAGGCTGGGCCAGTTTTAGGGGAGTACTGCCAGATAGGTCCTTATTACTCTCATCATGTTGTTAAAGAATCCTGGCATCTTCATGTCCTTTAAATTAAAGTAGAATCTGTGTCATTTATGAGCGCTGTCTGCCCTGCAGGTTACTCTACACAGGGACTGAAGTTCAAAATCCATGGCATTCCTCTTCCAGGTCCACTTAACATTCCTTCATTTAACTGTCACACATCCATTGCAGATTTACTGAATGCATGTTTTGTTCCTCAAAATAACTGGCACCATGATGTGTTTAGAAAACCCGTGTCACCTGCACATTTTGAATTACTGTGTGTTTATACCGCCAGTGAAGAAGACCTGCTGGCTACGTGGAAGGAGGCCTCCAGTGGGAGACACCACATCCCCATGCGTGCCCTCCCTGAACGCTGTGGCTCACTTCCTGCGCCCTCATACCAAGAAAGGTCAGCCCATTGGGAGGACCAGGGAAGACCCAGGTTGACCTTTCAGCCTGGTGAAAATGTGCTGCTTCAGTTAGCTTTGAAAATAGAGGCCCTCACCACTGAATATTGTCACTTCCAATCAGGGGCTGCAGCACAGACGAGATCTCCTGGCCTCAGTGGAGGAATGATGGCAGAAATATGAACACAACAGTTTTTATTTCCACTGAGTGTGCCCTTTTTATGGCCAAACAAGCAACAGTTTAGATAAACAGCAAGGAAAATACTGAAAAATATGGATCTTGGGATAACTATGCACTGAGGTTCACTTCTGTTGTATCTATGTGGCATCATTTCTGCATTGCAGTCTTTGTTTATCAGTGTTCTTTGAAAACACCCTTCACAGATTGTAAATGGAAAAATAAATATTCCAGTTTGTTCAAATACATTCTTCTGCATGCCTTCATACCTCACTTGCTGAAAACTGAAACTGTGCTCTGCACTAAAATTACGAGCTTTTCATCGACGCACCTGTGTAGTGGTCTGCAAGAGTGGTATCAGAAAACAAGGCATGAGGCATCAGGTGCCAGTACAACATCAGGCTGTGGCTTGTCCATAGAGCCGTCCGCACAAAACGCATGCTGGGACTTTTGCTTTGAAGTTTGGTCAGCTGGAAATCTTGCATATCGAGCAGACGGACACGGGTAAGGCACTAATCAACCTGACATCTGTCACATGACTTTTGAGGCTTTTATGTCACTGTGAAAATGTGACAGAATAGCACCGCGCTCATCAGTTCCATCTGAGTTTTTAACAGAACATGGGTTATAAAATATTAACCACCTTTATGATTTGTTGTCATCCTGGCAGATCGCAGGAACAGACATCCATTTGAACACACACGTTTATGCAAAAATACAGTACAATATCATCTCTCAATACTGATATAAAAACTGCATAAAAATACAGTACTATATCATCTTTTAATACTGATACAAAAACTGAGTTCTTTTGGTAATGTAGTAATAACAAAGCTATAACAGCTGAGGAAACACACAGGAACTAAGTTTAATAAAATATCACGTCAAATTAGAATATGCCGTTCAACAAAGTAGACTCTATTTTGAAGTTTCACAGAGTGTTGACAAGCTCTTGGCATTGGAGGAGAAGGAAGCACTGAGTGTGCAGATTTCACACAAATGTTCTGGGATTTCATTTCAAAGGAGGAGCGCATTTGTCCAAGTCAGGATGAGGATGGAGTGAAGACTTTACTCTCCAAGAATGTCTAAAAATGGTGCCTAAACCTCTTTTCACACACCGAGGAAAAAAAGCCGGTGCTCTACAGGAAAATATATTTAAAAAAAGCACAGAAAGGAAAACAAAAATATATCAGGAATTCATGCCCTTTGTGCATGGGATGCTGGGAACTTGTCACCAACGTCTGTCACATGCAACCTGCCACTGGAGGAGACCTTTAAAACGCTCAGAGTATTTAAGAGGGTGCAAGGCCTCGGATACTCAGACCTCAGTGATTTGTGCAGCATCGTGGCGTTGAGCACACGCCTCGTGTTCAAGGATCAGTCACTATAACCGTGCTGCACCGAAGCAGACGCCTGCTGCTCACGACGCCATCGCTGCAGGCCACACGGCTGTGGAGAAAATATCTGCGACGTGCATACAGAACTCTGTATACACTGTGATCAAAGGACCATGAGAAACGTGGATTTTTAGGGTGCTGGCGAAAGATGGACCTTTGAAATCAAACTGGCACTTTGCCCAGCAAATGTAAGACCAGAGGAACATGGCTGCAATGTAATATCTATGAACCTTAGAAGAAGAAAAAACTGCAGCTAGCATTTGAAGCTAAACAGATAAATCGTTACCACTCTCCTGTTCCTTTTTGTGTTTTGTTCTGGACGTGGCTACTACATGTTTTAATGAATGCAGTGACAAGAGAGTGACTATTCACCTCAGTGAAAGCTGGATCTTAAGGTGAATAATGCATGCACCCCTTTAAATAATTCAGCTCACCAAACATAAGGTTTAAAAGTTTAATCCTCAGACATAGTCCTGTGTACTGTTGCACTGGACGCTGGGATAAAGTACTGCTTATATGTGAACACCTTCAATAAGAATAGTAAACATTTACAGTAAGGTTCAAGAACAGATTGATTACATAGAATATTTAAAATATTAAATGATTATTCAGAATAGCAAAATAGCAGAAGCTAAACATCATTAGACTAATCAATGTACACTTAAAAAATTGTAAAGACCAACAAGGCTTGAAGCCGGTAAATAAAATGTGCTGGTCTACAGAAGGCACTGCTGTGGAATTCTGTCACCATATCCTGCTCTGAGACATAATTACCCCAGTTGGATTAATTAGGACAACACCTTGAAGCTCAGGGGCAGAGAGATTAAAGTGCTGCTCTACAAAAACCCACTTCCCTTTCCTTTTGAGCCTCATCGCCTTCAGGAACACTGAAGAGCAAAGTGCACGAGAATTTCTTCAGACTCCGTGAGGCCTATTTTGGGCTCGCTGCTCATTAAAGGAACTTTCACATGCCATTAAAGGGCCGTGCTTAATTAACGAGGGTACCATCCCTTTGGGCACCTACGTTATGTCCCTGCGTGTGGCTCTCCGGGAGACAGAAGCAGCGGTAAGGGTTGTGGTCCGTGTCACAGCGCTCTGCGTAGCCGTTGCAGTCACACCTGTAAGCATAGAAAATCCTCAGATGCAGCGTTGAGCACCCTAACTCCACCTCTTTGCTTAAGCGATGTTCCTCAACTGGTACCAGGACATCCCGTTGGCCTCTGCCTCCTGTACATACTGAGGTCAAATGTGTTGATTTACAGCATCACACTTTCTGGATTTCCATTAAAACGCATCCATGTCGGTGTCACTATGTAAAGCCTGCCTGTATCCATGTCATCTTCCATGTGTGAGTGTGTGTGTGTGTGTGTGTGTGTGTGTGTGTGTGTGTGTGTATGTATGTGGGTGGGTGGGGGACTGAATCCCATCATTACTGTTCTGGATTAATACCATACAAGTATAAAACTGAAGCTAATGCTCTTAGGCATAGCACAACACCCTCTCAAAGGCAGAGTTTACACTCATTTTAAACCTGCACTCGCCAACAACAGCCTGCAGCTACAACACGGTTTGAAGCACCAGCCTCCCGGAGGGGACGTTATGTGCTGTTCACCGTTCCCTTTGTCTCGAAGCAGCAATCGTCTACGTACTGCAGACAAGGAGCCACTGAGAGAATGGAGAAATCCCTCAAAAAATTATAGGGTGCTGAGATATCGCTGTCACTAAATCTGTTTCTCTCCAACATTATAACCAGCACCCAATTAAAGTAGCTTCTTTCTTAACGTACAGAAGAAGACAGAACAGCATTATTTACTCTGAAGATAATGACGATTAGCATAGTTGTAAGAACAGCGACTGATAAACATACATGTTTAAGTGCTAGACGTAACTACTAGTCTGATAACAGTGTTAAGAATATTCAGCTAATAAAGGCTTGAAACACTGAAACCCCAGGCCTAGGATGGATGATAATCACAAATATGTTTAAGAAGATGTCTTGCTTAATGCACACCACACAAAAGTCAACAGAACACAGTCACCTGTTCTTGTTGCCACTGCAAACAGTTACAAAGACACAAACACTGGACTGAATTCCTAATTGTCCAGAAGCTCTAATGACAGAAACTAACCATATTTTTCCACATATGTATGTTGTCTGCACACTAACCCCTCCACAAAGTTAGTCTTCATTTTGTTAACTTAAAATCTGGTGAAATTAGGCTGGGAAGGGCATTATATAGAAAATACACAAAACTGAGCTGGTCAGCTTTGACTTCCCAATGTAAGATGGGGCTCTCACCTGCCACTTATGGTGATCTCATCCACACCATAGTATCGGTGGCGGAAATGCACTTCAGGATCCCGGGTGTGGTACTGTCCTCCGAGGTGGACCCTCACCTGGGACGCCCTGACAAACTGCTGCAGAATCGGGGTGTTGTAAAAGTCACTGTAGCCCGGCCGCACGTTCGGTTCTGATGTCAGAACACTGAACGTAATGTTTCCTCGAGAGTAGGGGATATCGCTGTATAGGGAGGAGCCAGAGAAACACGGACAGTCAGACACCTTACACTCAATGTGTAATAGTGTCTGTATGTATGTACTGTTAACAGCTTAATGTTAAATTGTCCTAAAACCAGTAGATCAATCATTGCAATGTGTATTCTAAAAATACATATACACTTCATTTTTATTTGTAGGGAGTTATGAAACCACAGAACATTAACATATTAAATGGGTGTTGTGTTTACTGTAAAGAAAAAACCGGTTACATAATATTAATTTCATAAAAAGTGGTATGGGCAAAACATGCATTACTGCTGCAGTTTTACTGCATTCATGTGATTACACACACGTTCGTGGAAGTTTTCCAACAGTACGAGTGCAGGGCGGCTCTAAGGAAACGGTATAATGTCATGTGTGAGGAATGTTCTGAGATTCTGCTGATGCTCCTCCAGATGGGCAGGCAGGTACTACTGCTCCTCAATTATTCAGTCCCCATTGCCAAAATCACCGGCGCACCTACTAACAACAGTGGACTCAACTGGGCCAGGCCAGGGATTACACTCTTCTTGTGTTAACTTGACTTTTCAGATTACTGTCAATAAAGGTTTTATGCCGCATAAAGAAGTCAAATATAGTTCTCTGTATTTAAACATCTACAAGGTCTCCAAGGTCCAAATGTCCAAGTTCTCAAGAACCATATGTCTAAGGTCTCCACAAACCAAACGCTTAACCCTCCCAAGAGCCATTCTCTAACAACCAAACCCTGCAGTCATAAAAGACCAAAGGTCTCATTCCTCCAAGAACCAAAAGGTCCCAGGCTCCAAGGACCAAACCTCCCAGGTCTCCAAGGACCAAAATACCCCATCTTCAAGAGAGCAAAACTTTGAAATAAAGGTCTTAATCTTCCTCCTCAAAGTAACCAAGGGATAAAACTCTCAGGTCTCCAAGGACAAAAGTCCCCACCCTTAAAAGAACCAAAAATTCCATGATCTGCAAGTCTCAAAAGTCCAAGGTCTCCAAAAACCAAGAGGCCCTGGTCTAACTAAGCAGGACTTACACGTATCATCAGAATTTGTTTTTGTAGTCATTCCTCCCCGACTCTCACATCCTGTTTTGTCTACATTTGTCTTAGAGTGTAAATAATTGTTTTCTGTAATTAAGCATATTTGCGATCATTAATCATCGACAGTCATTATCTTAATAAGTTTGGCTCCACTAATCAAGAACTCCAATGAGTGAATTGTTTCCTCTTTAAATGTATTTAAATTAGTAATCTCCACTGATTAATTGATATGTTGTTATTAAGAATAAAAACTTTGATCTGGCCCTGTGGTACATAAAATTAGGACAAGATTATAGTTATTATCTAAATTCCTCTGCAATACATAACTCCATTTAATTTTATGCATATTTCAACTGTAAAAAATCATGGTCATAAGAAGCATGCAGTCCAAATACTGCTGTATTAAAATACCCATAAAAATTAATGGCCTCTATTCAAAATCATACAGATGTTCAGAGCAGCTGTTTGCGGTATATGTGGTAATGGTAAGATAAACAAGAATTCTTAACCAACAATAACTTTTTAATGTCTTAAAAGCCAATAATTAATTGCATGTTTTCAGCGTTTGCTAAACGGCTCCTTTAAGTGGAACTAGTGGTACTAAACTTCCCAAGGAGGACTTTCAGTTGCAACTGAGCTTTTACTTCTTCTTTGGAGATGGTTGAGAGGGTGCACGTGGAAGGCTGAGGCCTCCCACAGAACTCTATATAGACTGAATCTTAGTTAAACTATGTTTTTCTTTTCTGTTACACATTTACTTGTCATTATTAATGTTTATTACTGCCTGCATACTGGACTTAAAGTACTGTTAATGTTATGTACATACCCGATTCTCTGAGATCTAGTTATCTCTGTCACCATCTGCCATTCTAGCGTATGTATATCTATGCTGAGTTTCTCTCGTATTTACATTCACATATGATCGCATATCTTGAAATCACGTCCTGTAGTTACATATGTATGTCAAGGTTAACGCTGGTGTGGTTGCAGAACCGTGTTCTAATTGTCATTCGATTACTGCTGGAAAATCAGTTCGAAACTTCTGACTGTATCTGACAATTTTCAGACTGCTCATTTTCCCAGCATTCGCTGACCACCCAAACAGCACCTGTGCTCCGTAACATGAGCTCACTTTTTACGCAGACTCCCTGACACTGGCTGCTGCTCACATGCCGTTACAGAAGTATACAGACAAAGAGCAGAAACCGTGCAGGGCGGCGTACTTGGGGAACTGAAGGCAGTTGACAGAATCCGGCTTTTCCAGCGGCCCGTTGTTCTCCATTCCAAAGACGCTGCAATTTTTGGCCAGATACTGCCAGTCCAGCCACTCTGAGCTGCTGCTCGTCCGTCTTTGGATTCTCACACTTTCGGGCTGAGGACCAAGGAACTGCAGAATGACATAGAAAACCTGCAAAGAAAGCATGCAAATCGATAAAAGGGAAATATGCGTGAAATACTAAACAGCAACGGATAATGTATTATCTTCTGCGGCGCAGTTGACGCGCCGCTTGCAATTCCAGCGTCTTTCTGCCACGTTGAGGAGCTTAGAACCCTTGTCGTCGCTGCTATCTAATTCCAAGAGTGTGTAAAACCGATCGACGCTCTGACTGCCTCAAACACTTCACGCGCAGCGGACGCTGGTTTTATCTCCAGAGTTGAAGAGAAGGTGGAAAATCCACAGCTCATTTCAATGAGATGCTATGCTTTAATGCTGAAACCACAGAGCTGAGTTCAGAACTCGCGAAACACTGAAAAACTTCATGTCTGCTTCATGTCATGCACTAAGTGGAGGAGACAACACAATTCAGGTTGGAAGTTGCCCCCCCCCCCCCACATGCAGAGGTGCGGCAAAAAAACCCTAAATGTCGCTGAAGTGTAAGAAATATAAAATGATCAGATAAGATGTGCTTTTTTACAAGTTTTTGAAACAGTTAACATTTATTCTGAGAACTGACATCAGTTTGCCTGTTAGGGATTCTGAAAGACCTGCTAAAACACTCAAGAAAAAACCTTACATTTTCAGGTTTGAATTACAAACACAACACATCCAATTCCACAGATTTGATTTTTTTTCCAAGGGGTTTTCATGTCTGTATTTCAGCCCCATTTTGTCGACCTGTGTTAAAACCAACTAAAGACACCTAATACTTTTGTAAACCTAATGACTGAAAAGATACATGTTACATCTCTACTGAATTTCATCTTGTCTGTAAGTACTCTTTAATAATACATGGCTGATTATGCTGCAAGTTCATGTTCTGGTCTCGCTGCAGCGATGGCATACCTGGTACTCTCCGTTCTGCAGGTCAAAGGTGATGGCGATACCCATGTCAAGCTGGTCCAGGTTGGAAAAGATGGACGAGATCCAGCCAGTGCCGATGTCGTTATCATTGATGTAGTGCAGGGGGTGGGCGTCCTGGTGCAGCCGCAGGACCCGGTTGTTGGTTGTGTCCTCAGCGTGGTTAGGGATGCAGTGCCTTTCCACCAAGGGGTGCACTCTGGGATGGCTGGGGGGGCAGCGACAGTCCGACTGTGTGTGCAGGTGCGGCAGGCGGCCGGAGAAGACCTCCACAATCTCTCTGAGAAAAAGGACAATTGGCAAGGGGTTCTCAGGGAAAATACGTCTACACACTTCACACATAGCTTCTAGTTCACGACAAGGCCATGAAGTAAAAGCTTTTAACCCTGATTCTGCCACAATCCCCTTTGGCATTCCTCACCAATAATTTTTAAATGCGTACAATCAGATGCATGGGATTGCAAAGAGCTATTTTTTTTTCTCGTTACCTGTGGTATACGCACGATAAACCAGTCTGAGGTGTACAGTTCGATAAAAATTTTCAACTCCAACTTGGTTAACGGCCCTTCACTTTGCTCTCTGATTATTTTCACATAACAGCACACCTCATTGTGGTTTATCCTTTACACACATTTATCAAAATATTTAAAAAAGGAAATGAAAGCCCAAAGTAGGAACCCCTACTCTCAATGTAAGACACTATAAGAAAAATGTCTTGTGCTATGTCTACAGCTGATTCACAGCACTTTGAAAATGTCTTCCAGACCTGTTCGTAAGAGTCACTGGATAAAATCTGAAGTCCTGCATCCTTCCAATGAATTGATTCAGCCCTAGAAAAGAGATGGAAATGTCAATGGCAGTAATTAAAGACAGTACGATCCATACTAACCGGTGGATTACCTTATCGGTACCTTTATTTCTGTTAAAGAGACACTTGTACAGTGCTTATCTCTTTTGCCTGTTACAGAGCCTACACACAGCTTCCCCAAATATGAATCCTCATTTATGGATCCATATGTAAACAATTAACAATCTTTAGTATTTTTGCAGACTGTAGTAAAATGACAGATTTTGCATTTGGCGCTCATTTTTATATGCCTATTCGGTTGCTCTCTGCAATAGATTGGCACCTCATCCTGTGTCCAGTGATGGGTTGGCACCTCGTCCAGGGTGTACTCTGCCTTGTGTCCTGTGTTGGGTTGGCACCTCATTCAGAGTGTACCCTGCCTTATGTCCTGTGCTGGGTTGGCACCTTGTCCAGGATGTACCCTGCCTTACGTCCTGTGTTGGGTTGGCACCTCATCCAGGGCGTACCCAGCCTCATGCCCTATGCTGCCTGGGACAGATTCCAGACTACCCATGACCCTTTTAAGACTAACTGGATGAAAAGTGAATTTGTAAGGTTTCAGCTGCAGTTTTATGCAAGAGCTTTGAAACTAAAAATGTGACACACTTTAACAAGGTTTCCCTATGCATTAACATTACACTGTTAGACTTCGTGCATACAGTTATTAAACCCATTGGTGGGACAAGTTATTATTGTACTTTCAGCCCAGCTGGTTACCGATGACCTTTTAACCTACTGTAAATCTGACAGCCTGTGCAGAAGGACCTTTGTTTCATGTAGCACACAGTGAGAGTGCAGTGAAGTGACACTGAGGGTGTTTGTGTGAGCTCGTTGGGTGAGTCTTTGTGAGTGTCGCGGTGCAGCTTCCTGTGTCAGATCAGTGGGCTCCCCTACAGATTTTGTGCCTCTCAAAGCTGCACGACCTCATCGCAGCTGCCAAGCTATTCTTCAAACATCTGGGACAGTGAGACATCAAACCCGGACCATTAAAAACCTCGAGCTCTGGGTGTGGGACTTTTGCATGTTAAAGCAATTACACTGGCTCAAAGCTTTGATGCTATGATGATACGCTGTGTTTCTTTGCCTAGCCGGTAAAAAATAAAAAATAAAGTTTACCTATCATTTTATCTTCCCCAAGTTCAGTTACTTTGACAAGGTCAGGAAAGGTTAACTGGTAAGAGTCACCAAAAAATACAGCTTGAAGAGGCATACGAATCCATGGAAATTATCAACCACAAATTCACATGTCAGTAACCAAGTTAGAGTTGATTATTTTAATTCAACCTCATACCTCAGAGTGGTTTATCCCGTTCATACCACGGCTAACAAAAAATATAGTTCTCAAAAAACTATACATTGTAAATTTTTCAGAAGAGAATTATTTTAAGTAGCATTTAATAATGTTTCAATGAGCTGTGAAAAAAACATTGCACCTATAAGGCTAGAAAGTCTGGTCAGGTTACTCCCTAAAAGAGGGAAGTCCTTTTAATGAAATTAGAATGTTGAATCAAATATGACTGAATTTATATAAAATTATTATTAGGTTGACAGATGTTTGTGTGCAGTTCCACTAAATAAATGTACACCCATGTAACATCTTTGGACCAATAAGAATCTAGTATTTACCAAAGCCGTGGTATAATATATTTATAGTGTACGGGCTCTAAGACAATGGCAAAAATATCATACTACAGCATCTACGGTTGAGTGCAGTTATAATTTGAAGCTATACAATGCTAAACTATTCCTGAATCAAAAAGAGACTATATTTTTGGTCCCTGGTACAAAACGGAGAAGAACACCCATAGTGTTTACAATTCAGATCAATGAAATCTGTTGGCAAAAATAAAATCTTACCGCTGGAGCTCTGTCCAATCCTCACAGCAGCACCTGTTGTGATGTCAACTAGCGGCCCGTCCAAAAACCGCGAGTCAAAGGCAGTGCTGTCCTCCTCGAGCCCGTTAAGAAAGAGGCTGACACTGGAGTCGTGCACCTGCAAGAGGGTGATACCAGTGATGCATGGGCCCAAAGTGCAGCCACACATGTGCAAGGCTTCAAACTGCTGCAAGGCGCAAAACAAGCATGGCATTAATAAAAAGACGGAACGGGCAGATATACAATAAATAAACATTCAGCGCATCACCTTTAATAAATAATCAAATACTTAAAACCCAACTTAAAGCAGAGGGTCTGCTTAGGGTCTCGTAACCTTCAACAAAATTAATACTAAACATATTGTAAAATGATTGAAAGCATATATAAGACCACCTCCTAATTCTGTACTGTTTATTATAAGATGTTGTGTAAAAAATGGAAAAAAAAACTGTAAGTCCAAAAATAATAAAATATGTTGGTCCCACTAAGATTCACCAGACTGCAAAGACTGATTTTTTTAAGCTTAACATGACAATGATATATAGCTGCCATTTAGCTTTTTAAATGACACAAATTACAAATATAAAAATGTAGAAATGAATAGAATGAAATTAAACGTCTTAGCTGTTCCCCACTCTACAACAGAAAGGTCCACAGCATCATAGGTGATCTAGAGCACATCCCAGGGAGCCTGGGGCCCAGGGCAGGGAAAAGCCTGGACACTGAGTCATGTCACACTATAGACAGAGCTTCTCTTCTTAGCAAACAGTACATACAAGCAATGGATATGTCACATGGGAAAACATTGAGAAAGCTATAAAATGAACAGAAACACTTCAAACCATTAATCATTGGCAATAAGGTTATTTCTGTGCTGTACTCCCCAAAGCTTAGGTAACCCTCATGGCTGAGACCTTACAAACACAGAACAGATCAACACAAAAGACAAACTTTTAAAACTTAGAATATTAATTATAATATTAAGCAGCAACACAATCAAGTTCTGATCCAAAAGCCCCCTAATTTATTGATATACATATCTACAACTTCAATGCATTATCCCTATTCACGGGCGTAGCATGTAGCCAGAGCCGACCCTGACCAATCTGGTGCCCTAGGCAACATTTTAGCTGGTGTCCCTTATATTGTGACCAATTCCACCACCAGTCGCTGCAGTGCCACCCCTACGGACGGATGGCGCCCCTCGCCGGCTCTGCGTGTAGCAACGTAGTAACACAGTCACATTTCTATGTTCTATTGCAGTTGCCTTTTAGAAGTTAAAAGGTGCTTGGAAATGAGTCTACCAAAAATTCCTTTAAGATGAAGGCAACGGGAGACAACTGTCTGTCTGGAGGATACTTAAGCCGAACACTTTCATGACGGCTGATTGAAGACTGCGGAGAGCATGCTCGGAATCTCTAACCAGCCAATGACTCGCTGCGCAAGATCTGAGGCCGCATCAGAGTGATGTAAATGAATTCTGAAACGCTTCACCCTATTTAGCTGCTGTTCGGCCCTTTGAAATCGCCCTGGCACACCATTGTCAGTTTTTGGGAGACTGTTCCCCACCCTCACTCTGTCTCCCCTTTCATTTTTTCCACCCTCTGTTGATGCAGCGTTTTTAAGTGTGTGTGTGTGGATTTTTTCATGCATGCGATAACCACATCTGCCACTCTCCTGCTGTTGTAGGTGTGATGGCAAACTGTCTTAGAGTATTAGGGCAGTTTTGGAAAAAAGGTAACGTCAGATCAAAAACTCATACCGAAGGCAAAGACACACATTATTTTAATAAGATGTATTTTAAGGAATCAAAAGTACTTATTCGCTTATAACATGTACACCATTTGTCCTTTTAACATGTCATTTGCCATTGTGGCAATGCCTCTCGTGCTCAAGTGATATGCGCTATGAAAGATAGTTTTGGCTGCTGAGCACGCATTGTTTTCCCCTGCCACTAAAGTTTAACCTGCAATCTGTAACACCCAAAAAGAGGTAATTAACCTAGTAGACAGCGTGCTGGAAGTCCCATCTACCTTAAACGGTAGGTGAAACATTGGAAAACGACCACAACGTGAAATATACCAAGGAAACCAATCCACAAACGCTTAAACGGTGCATGTTAATGAGTTTTACGAGTGCTGTCAAATCGGAAACAAAACGTCTGTAAACTCCAAACCACATTCAGCAGTCTGGCAAATATTACCGGGAATAACGTAGCGCAGCATGAATTTAAAGCGATAGGACCCCCCCCACACACACACACACACACACACACACACACACACACACACACACACACACACACACACACACACACACGTAGACCCGTCACGGAGCTCGTCCCGTGCGATCCCAGTAAGGGAGCGGAGATTACCGCCTGGCTGCTGTCTCACCAAACCTTTTAGGTGCTTATTCCGGACCAACGCTGACATTTTAAGCGCCATTCTCAACTTTCAAAACGTAAAGCAGCACCGGCGATCCGCAACCAGTTTCTAAGGCACGCTGCATGCACTACCAGTTAATTTAACTGGTTATGTAATAAAGTTCAGCGCTGTGATCGCGAAACATTCTGGTGCAAGTCTGAACTACATGAACACTACACAGTTCTCTATCGTAATAAATAAACTCAGAAAGTACCGCACACTCTGAAATGACAATACGACACTTTAAAACTAAGGTTTGTGCGCATCTGTGGATATGACAGGTGTTTACACAAATGCAGTATTTATGCGACATTAGGTATGCCTGTACATGGAGAACAGTATCACCAACCTACCATAAACGGAGTATTTAAAAACTAACAGGGAACCTCCAGTGTATGTAACTGCTGACTGTTTAAAGTGCTGATTATTATGTTTACTCAAAATGGGCGATGTGAGTGGAATGGGATTGCGTATTGGGGACATCTGCTCCTCACCTCTGTATGTTGTCCTGCTGTTTAAAACAGAACACAACCCAACACGTGCTGCAAAGGTAACGGGTAAGTAATGGTTAAGTAACAGGTGAGTAACGGTTAAGTAAGGTAAGTAATGGGTCATTCAGGTAAGTAACAGGTCATTCAGGTAAGTAACGGGTAAGTAACAGGTAGGTAATTCGGGTAAGTAAAGGGTAAGTAACAGGTAAGTAATTCAGGTAAGTAATGGTTAAGTAACAGGTGAGTAACGGTTAAGTAATTTAGGTTAGTAATGGGTCATTCAGGTAAATAACGGGTCATTCAGGTAAGTAACAGGTAAGTAATTCAGGTAAGTAAAGGGTAAGTAACAGGTAAGTAATTCAGGTAAGTAATGGGTAAGTAACAGGTAAGTCATTCAGGTAAGTAAAGGGTGAGTAACAGGTAAGTAATTCAGGTAATTAATGAGTAAGTAAAAGGGAAGGAAAGGCAAGGAAAAGAAAGAAATTAAAATAACATTAAAAACTGAGTGAAAACCCCCGCACACTGTTGAGGTGTTTGAGTTGCATCTTTAGTACCCACACCACATCGTGATCTTTAGACTGCAGGACCTCCCTATCAGGCACCTTCTCCTTCAGCCCAGGTGACGATGCTGCTTGACCCTCGCTCGTTTCTTTCACGGCGCCGCTGAGCTGAAAGGAAGACAAGCTGCGGGTCTGGCGTCGGCACCTCGACACGTTTTAGTTCCCACGTCTTCACCTCACAGCGCGCCTTTGTGCGCTCGGCCTGAAACTCTATCTCTTGACATTAAGGGAGAAATTCCATCTGGGCGTCCGGGGGCCAGCTCTCGAGCTTAAATTGATAGCGAACGTTTTAGCTTGTGTACGGCAGTTACTGTGAATGTCCTCAACTCACCTCGACGGAACACCTCTCGCACAAATCAGATGCTGAAATTGGAAGTGCTTCCATACAGATTGTAGCCCGCACATCACTGTGCACAGACAATTCAGACAAGTAAAAAGAACAGCTTTCCTATTAACAGTACAAGGGATCAGCGCAAACTACACTTTTAAATGCAGTTATATAACATAACTACAATTTCAGTTCTTACTCTGCTCTCTGCGATCCATTACCGCATAAGGAAACCTATTTCCGTGAAAGTCGGATGTGCACACAGATGGTAGACAAAACGACTGCACTGCCACAAGACACTGCTGGCAGAGGCCGTTCTTGATCCCGTTTGATTGCAAACTTAGCGAATTTTTACACAAACACTGACACTGTTGACCCGGTATTTAAGAGGCGAAGTGATGTCCCCCCCTCCCCCTCCTCCTCCAGACAGGAACAACTTTGGCTGGCTTGAGTGACAAACCATTCCATGATAAAACACTTTCCATTTCAGTAGGAGAGGAGCTGTCAGGGCACTGGAAATATTCTGCTAAAGATGAGGGTATCAACAGAGCAATCCCCTTTTAACTGCACTCCTTGTACCTATGGGAGTGTGCCCCCTCTATCTGCTGGGGCACATGCTGTATGTATTATTTATGGATCCGCCCCAGCCTCTTTCGCTGACTGGCTCTTATCATTTAAATGAAGCAAAATGTTTACCTTTCTACAATTTGTTGCTTTATCAATGTATCGTACAATGCGTTTGGCCGACCCGCGCTGACACATGAAATATAACCGCTCCAGGAGCCGGGGCCCGGTATTAGAGCACATCCACGCATGGCGTCCCACTCTTCCTGTCTCTCTGTGGCGAGGACCTGATGAACGGCCAATTTCCCTTTATCACATTAACACAGCCATGAGGGAAACACATTTGTTCTACTCAAGTACACTATAGATACAATTACCAATCTAACACATACGTGTTTTATATCAGCCGGATTTCCCGGTATGAGCACGGCAACAATATATTAACACCAGCATGACAGTTTATTTAAGAAAAGAAAATTGTCTCTGGAGACAAGGGAGAAGTTGGGAATGTATGGGCAAGGTTGCATGTCAGTAGTTTAATAAAGGCAATAATTCTTTACAGACTTTTCTTTAAGCACAAAGCATATCTAGATTTTTAAAAACATTATGACTGCGCCAGACTCATCGTTTCTGCTAACGAGCTTTGATGCATCGGGTTCTTGTCCGCCGCCCTTTCTATTTTTTAGAGTTTCAACGTGGCTATGGAGACTTGGTGAAAAATGTGAGCCCTCATTAAAATGAGTACCTTCTCCATAGCAATTTCAAGGTCCCATGCAAGCCTCTAGAAAGCCCAGGGATGATTAAAACGTTACATGAAAATTTACAAGTGCAAAACGTCCTAATGGATTTAATTGCCATTGATGTTATTAATCAAACATGCACGGGGGTAAAAGAGGTTAAAAAAGAGCACTCCTGTGCTTGACTGTCGAAATGAGAAAGCCGCTGTTCTATTTAAAATGCTCCCCTCTCCCCCATTTCCCCCCAGTGGATGTCCCTATATAAAAGCATGGCACTCTGTCAAAGGAAACCTTTCACAAATAGTGGGAGGAAATGGTTCTCTATGGAGGCTGGCCTTGTAGTTAACCCATATAAACACCGGGTAACAAACACCAAGCACAGATTTACTAATTCAACGGGGTGGTCCAACAGATACTCATGAACAAGGAGGTATCTGGTGCCTCAGAGAAATTTAAACCCTTTTCATTAACTACAACCTTGAGAAGCGTAAAAGTTAATGTTATTTTAACGCAGAGGGTGGCATTTTATCTCTGATCACTTAAGAGGAGCATCTCAGCGTGGATGTGACAAACACTGGAGTTGTTACTCATGTTACTATGTTATATTACATCACGTTATATGGGAGATATTGACAGTGAGCTCAGATGCGGGGGCACACAACATGAGCAGTGATGAAAAACTTATAAAAAGGGCTGCAGTGTCATCTCCAAAACACTCACGAGGAGGAGAAGAACACATAACAAAGCAGGCCAATCCATCCCAAAAGGGGTCCAGACAGAATAAAAATGACATTCATGAGGAAAACAGACCAGCGGCAAACACAAGAACAGAGTGAATGCTGTTAATGTGTGCTTTTGTTTAAAGGAAAGATACTGAATTGCCTGCTATGCTGTTTCAACAGCAAACATGTTTCAGTCTTAAAGATGTCAAAAGGCTTTAATTATAAAATTTAAATTTATTATAAGACATTCAAAATGTTACTTTACTGGGCAAGCACACCATATAGTGATTTCACACACAGCCAAGGAAACAAGACAACAAGATAATGGGGGGCATGGCAACACACCAAGGACAGCCAGGCAAACTGTAACATTTAAACTGGACATGCATTTAAAAATACACACTGTCTACAGTCAGTAGTCATGCATTTCTTTTATCTTTACAGCACCAGCATAAATTTATGTGTATTTTGTTGGCAAGTTGAACAAGTTTTTTAAATGTAGATGCCAGCTCTTAAGTATGCTGCATTGCTTTTAGAAGTTTTTGCATTTACTGTGCAGGCCGGTCTGTAAGCTTAGATTCTTTCGTGTTTGCCCAATATTTTATTTAAGAAAGCGGAGAAAAAATTAGGGGAAAAACATCCAAAATGCAACTCTACCCAAACTGTCAAAAATGTGGATTCATTTAAAACTGAAGGCACAGATGCAGACCATGCCAAAATATCACTGCATCTGTGACTGGTTTAGGCTTCCTTCGGAACTTTACGGTCAGAGGAGCTTCAAGATGAGCTACTCCAACATCGCGTGTGCACGTCACAGAGATTACAGTCATGTATGTCACAGCGTTCGTGAGCTGGACATGCAGCATGTTTAACAATGCCATCCTGTGCAGTTATCAGCGTGCCCATGCATATCACTCAGCTGCCCTGCAGTATCATCTCCAGCTACCTGGACTCTCCCATATGACACTGAAACAACATGGTAAACTACAGCAATTTATGCTCTGCTATGAAAACCATTATCCTGTCTGTTATTTATTGCTAACTGAGTTCCCTCTCGGCTCTTGGTTGCTGGATTGGGAGCCCTGCACTTCTGTGGGAAGATCAGGTTTTTGAAAGGCCTGAAATTGAGGGCTTGTGTGCACATGTTTCAGTGTGTGTGTGTGTTTGTGTGTGTGTGTGTGTGTGTGTGGTGGGAGGTAGGTGGTGAGTGCACTGAATACTTAATTTTTTGACTGTTTCCCTCCACCTTTTGCCAGTGATAAACACATACTAAATAAGCGTGCAGGGCTCTGCCTGGAGGAGCCGTAGTCAGCTCCGTCATGTCAGCGGGCTGTGACCCGCGGTGATGACACATTACGTGTCACCTCGTGCCATGTATTTGATCTGTCTGATCAGCACTCATGACTCTGGACTGCCTTGCTTAGAGCAACATTCCAGTCTATCACCGTTACTCTCGGCCAACCCGAGCGATGTCATTTACAGTGAAATTCAGCAAGTCAAGCCATTGCTGGTACCCTTTTCTGCCCTGTACTCACCACTGCCTAGCTAAATTTATGTACAAACCAGCTGATTTCCTTTGACTGTAATTTGAAGAAACACTTTTGCTGAATTTGCCAAGGCAGTCCTTATATGGGCGCCTGTTTAATAGCTCCTGACAATGTGTGCTGAAACTAAATAATCTAAGTGATGAAAATGAACAACTCAAGCAGCCACAAACAGCAGATATCGCAAACCACTTTTTAGGTAGATACAAATACAATATAAATACACAACCCGCCACCATTCTGTACAAAATTTGTCCCAAAACTCATAAATATTTAGTACATTTACTTTTCCATTTGGCAGATGCTTTTATCCAAAGCGACTTACATTTCACATATGGGTTACACTGAGCTAGTGCTGGGTATCTCACTCAAGGATGCAGCTGATGGCTGGCCTGGATTTTGAACCAGGAAACTTCTGCATCCCAGCCTTATGTTCTACCCATTAACCCATCAGGGCACTGACATAATATGATTTAATTATTAGTAATATGATTTAATTATTATTATTATTACAAACTCAGTTTTTTCTTAGATGCTCCACTGTTTTGTATCCTGAAACAGACACCGTCGCCATCTTTGTTAGCTAAATCAGTGATTGTTCAAGATGCTTTAGAAATTTAGCTCAAAAACCATGACTGACTGTTTACACAAATCTTCCCTCACACAATTTTCATGCTTGCGTTTGTAAATATTGGTATTGTAAATATTAATAAAATGTAGCAATTTAGCCATTATGCACATCAAAAAGACACTTTTATTGTGCATAAAGATGGTAGGTTAAAACAGGCTAGTAGCTATTGTTAATTTGGCCTTACACAGCACAATAACACATGTGTTAATTACTGGCGTTCAGCACAGAGGAACAGCCTCAGTGTTTTGCACATTTGTGACTTTTCTCAATTCCTTACTTAGCATGCAGGGGTCAGTAGGAGCTACAACCAAGAGTTGATGGCCTAGTTCTAGAGGTGGAGGCGATGAAGACACTACAGGAAGTGATGAGGCATGTGCACATTCTGGTGGAAGGTCACGACCCTGATACTGGTGGCTATGACACATATCCCCGGAGAATGGGACAACCTCTGCTTTGTGACTGACTAGAAGCCCCATGGCCTGGCTGACACCCCGTCTTTAGAGAATACATTAACTGAGCATGAAAATGTTCGATTGTTTCTCTGATTTACTTGACCTATCGTCCAAACAGAAGATATAGGCAGCCATCTGAGATAACGTGAAAAATTTGAGCTGCATGAGTCATGTGCTGCTCAAACCATTGTTATTCTCATGTGCTACTGGTTTGAGATAATAACGACTTCACCAACAATGCTACCGTGTCTTTTTACATTACCAGTGGGAGAAACGTGTCCATACATTACAGAAGTCAAGCCTCCCTTCAGTCGAGAACTACCTCCTACACGCATGCATTAATACGAGGTAATGCATTGAAACTGATCAATTTAGCATTAACCTCATAAAACCAGCTTCTCTGCTTCACCCTTTATATTTAGTTTGCTTTGGCAGAAGCTACACTGTTCACTGTTTTCTTTCAGTTCCACAAACACTTTACTGATAAAAAACACAGAGATGCTGCACACCTATCAAACTGTACCACTTCAAAAGTAAGGAAGAACAAACAAATTGGGTTTATTACGCAGAGAGCTAGGAGGTGAAGTAAAGCAGCAGATTTAGAAAAACATGCTTGAACACATTTAAATGGATTCCAAAATTGCACTGATTCAATTTAGCAGTTTCTCACAAATTTGGTGCCAATAAAATTAAATATTGGTTCTACGTTCGTAATCAAATTAAGGGACCACAAGACAGAAAAACACCATTAAAAACACTTGGATATCATTCAAAGTTCAATTAAAACTATTTATATTAAAATATAGACCACATATTAACTTTATAAGTGTAATCTTCAGAAGACAAAAGACTAAGTATCAGATAATATGCAGAACAGAACAGGGAAAACGCCAAGGGATTTCATGAAAGAAAAAAAAAATCCACGCTTACTCTGAGGACAGAGGGAGCTCTTTGTACAAACACTCACTTCTGAAATAATGAAAAAATACATGGGTTCAGCGGGCCTAGTCACCTGACACTTTTACATCCTCTCAGACAAGGGAACCGAGGGGACGAGGAGATAAAACCCTGCACGTGTCACGAAATTAAACGAACAAGATGCTCTCATGATAATATAGACTTTAATATGAAGGAGTCTGTTAAATCAAAAGCATTTCAACCTTTACTTGAAAGAATGGCAAGATTTTAAACATTTATAGAAAAATTTTACCTTGACTAGCAAATGACTCCTTTCTGACACGCATTGATATGATAATGCTGATTTCGGCAGGCACTAGGAGAGCCCGTGCCCCTAGAGGCTGATTCAATCACTGCTACTTCTTCACATTTACATTTTCAACTCCCCCCTCTACTCCCCCCGCCTCTTTTCATGTGCCTCGGATCTGCCAAAACTTGTCAGGCGCGGCGCGGTACAAAGGTGGGCTTAACACGGTGAGGGGGATGCCTGACGATGCACTGCTCTCGGCCCCCGAGCCGAGCACGAACTTCCTTGATCTCACTTACGGCGCGCATTCTCTGAGGGGCGAATTACCGACACCGAGCCACAGTGCAAACATTGCGGGGCCACCTACTGTCACTTCCCATTGGTGTCCCAGCAGGAAGCTGGGAAGACATGCACTGAAGCCGAGCGCCTCTTGTTGCATCTCATTGTTGTCATGGTAATGATGACGGACAAGCATCTATGTTTTACACTTGCGTTGTTGCTCTTTTTAATCTGTAGGGTTTTTAAGACAATGGAAGGGGAGGGTTGCCGTGTCAGTTTTTCTACCCCTTGGCAGCAGACAAATTGTTCCTCAAAAAGAGGGCTTCTTCATTGATGTTGAAAGTAAGGAACGGTGGTATTTTGTTTAACCCCGTCCCCCATGCTCGTGTCTTTACTATAAATGTAATGATTCACACTAGTCACAATGCAAAATCCCAAGTTATTCAGTCATCAATCTGTTCTTCTGGGACAGTTCTGGTCTCAGATCAGTTTCACTGCTTTTACTATTATTGCAACAAGTCATCAGGAATCACAGGCTCTCAGTCTTGGAATAACTCTAGTGGTTCAGTTTATGGTGCAGAAACTATTTGTATTAGGAAAAAATCAGAAGAAAACAGTGTTATAGCAAGTGCTTTCAAGCACATTGTGGTAAATTATGTGACTGGCTGAAATAACCACGGTTTAATGACAAAATGTTTAACGGCAAACCTGTAGACGATAAAGTATAGTTACTGTAAAGTTTGTGCTCAAAATACATTTTTTAAATTAGTTAGATCAATTTGTATAGAATTAAGAACTGAAGTCCCATAAAGTAGTAGTAGTAGTAGTTGTCTTCAGCATCATCATCCACTGAGCAATTTAAACACACAAACTACAAAAATGTTCAAAATGAATAACAGTTGAAAGGTACAGGATCGTGACAGTTTGGGGTCATCACCCCCCACAGGCCTTCAGCTAGTCACAAAGGGTTAATAACAGAAAATAAGCTAAATTTGTCTACTGAAAAATAGCTTGGTGACAGATGATATTCCTCCAAGGCAGCTAAAATGTGTCTTATACCTCCAAACATACCTGTCTGAAAGGCAGTGTTACAAATGACAAGATTACATTATCATATAACTTTTAATAGTTTTTGGTCCCAAAAGTGAATTTCTGCATGAACGATAGCTGTATTGAGACTTACTGCAGCCGTGTATGTTACATAGGCTTTTAACACAAACTAAAATAGTATACATCATGCATAAACACAATCACATTCTGTGTTGCCATAGACTCTGAACAATATGTACTGTTCAATGCCTTTATTTTTAATTGGTGTATGACAGGAACATCAAATACACACAGGCTAGGACTTTTTTTTGTCTTTTAAGTGAGATTTATGTCACGTTACATGGTATGTTATAGTACTGATGAACATAATAACTATAATTCATCATTGTTAAAGTTGTAAGACAGGTAGTTATTGGTAAAATATTTTAAAGCACAATTTTTGCGATCATATGTTCTGTTATTACAGAAGCAAATAATTTATAAAAATATTCTCATTAATTTCCTTCATTGTTTTCGCAGCAACAGGAATACCAGCACTCAGAGTACACGTGACAGAATAGTGCTATGAGAAGGAAATTTATAGCTGATACCGATACCCAATTATTTTTAGAGCTGCTGCTGATATCGATGCCGACAGCCGATTGTCGGTGTAGCTCTGCATAGTTAGTGCGTGTGCTAATGTTATGTTCAATGCTCAAGCACAATGGGTAAATATTGGCTCATTTTAAACCGTTGAGTAACGGCCGGTTGTTGCTGTGTCGACCGATACCGACAGTTGGTCAACACAATTTACACACCTTAAACAGAGTACATTTTTGCCATAACTTTAATAAAAAGAACTGTTGGTTTTAGATAATACCTAAAAGTGAAAACTGGCACCACATGGAGCTCTACACTGAAACTTCTGGATCCAAAGTGAAGACCACTGGATTACTTCATCACCTTCATTGTCTATCTGTAACTTCTACCTGGTGAACATTGCTTTTCTTTTCTTCTTATTACTTTGACTCCTCAACATCAAAGTACTGTATCCATTTGTCAAAATAACACTTCCCTTCTTATTCTTCTTATTGGTTGAAACATTTTTTGTTTCCTACAAACTTAATCACAACCATCCCTCAGGATTTCAACTCTCTTACTCGCTCACTCTCAAACAATCGCAGGAACTAAACAGAAATAAATTAATTACAAGCAACATCTTACGACTGAGCCTCGCTGTATTTTCCTGCCCGCTCCTGTGTGTAGTTAAAATGTCGCTCGGCAAATATGCAAGCACCGTGTCTCCAACAGCTCACCTGTAGCGCCATATGGGTCCACTGACCCACGGCAATGCGTCCCAACGTCCTCATGGTGAGGGCGAGCAGCAGGCCGTTACGTTGATTATACTGAATCTGGACCACCTCCTGTGACACAGTGAGTGAAAACACCAGCCGGCCCTCCGCCATCTTTTCAATTACAGTCCTGTGGACGGCAAGGCACAAAACCCACCTTCAGAACCACAACAAAGATATTAAGCCTCAAATGCACTCGAACATTGTAAACAAAGTAACAAAGCAAATGTACTACACATTAACATGTAATTTTTTAGGAAAATTGCAAGAATACATAAAGACCACATAAGAACAAAACAACTCTGTATTAATTCAGTGTTTTGCTACTGTTTGTGCAATTAAACAATACCCAGTTTAGTGTATATTTTACGTCTTTCGGATGTTTTGAAAATCAGTAAATTTATGAGAAGGTCACCTTGAGAGTTGTCAGTGTCCTAAGCCTAACTGTAACAGAGCTCATGTATGTTTCATGTGTTTTGGTTTTAAGTGTATGTGTGTCTTGTGTTTTACCTGGACAAGAACATCCCCAGCCCAGCAGCATCTGTATGTATATAGACACCAAACACCAGCTCATTATCTCGACTGCGTCTTAATTGTTATTGAAATTACCCATATTCATTTAGTTGGATTAATGTTTAGCGTTTTGGGAGGACTGCTAAATTTACCCCTTTTTTTTAGCTATAGGTGGGCCAGGCATGTATTTCTATTTAAGTAATTATAAAGGTTAAGACATAAATGTTTATACACTGGAAATTTATGGATGGTGAGAATACTGAGTTAATACCAATGTGGGGGATAATTAGGTTTCTGTTGTTGGTGACTAGTGGCCTGAGCTGGCTGCCAATATTTAGGGGATAGGTTAGTCACTCAGGAGAGAAATGTAGCTCTGGCTGAAGGTGTAAGTTGGGTAGAGTGCTGCTTTAAAGTGCAGATCGTGAACTGCTGGCCCTGACAAGCCTTCACGAGGTGATTAATGCAGTTATTGTTAGTCTGGTTAATGTTTTGTTATTTTTTTCTTTATTGTTTCTTTGCTGATTACATGGCATTCCACTTGGGATCAATAAAACATTTCTATCATCTCGAATTCTCTGTGTGGACCCAGTTTGTACCATCAGCACTAACTCAGCCATGATACACTAACACTCTCTCTGCTTACCACAGTCTGTCAGAGAAAACAGCACAGGAAAAGTGTTAATTTGGAACAGGTTACTTTGAGGGCCTTGATCTAATGCGTTACTTATTCATTCTTTAACTATTCACTGTTCATTAATGATTTATCTTCTGTCAATTAATTCATACTTAAACCTTTTGTTTTATCATTTTGTGTTAGTTAAAACTAACACAAAATGATAAAATAAAAGATAGGTGCTTCACCTATCGTCTGTGTTTCTTTGCAAGTTACTAACCAAAACAACCTCAATGGCTTAATCCCCTAAAATTAGCACAAACCGCTATTATATACTGACTGTTACAGTAATCACATTTGCAAATGCTAATGAAAAGTGTGAGTTTATGACTAGATCTGAAATTTTTTAAATTGCTTCCTGTACCTCAACCGTACTTTCACATTTTCTGTGCATCACCAGAAGAGTGAACTATGGGTAATGTAGTGAACAGCTCGTTTATGCTGCATCAATGTCACCTCGTCATTAAAACTCATACAGGCCCTGGACACATATAAAAGCTATTTGACCACTAACTGGCATTCGTCAGTCCCATAAAAATGCAAACTGCCGTCTTGTTAGCTACATGGTTTAATTGTTATTGGGCTGCCAGTATGATAACAATAACACACAGCGTGTATTCTAACAGAAACTCCTGATTATTATCATGAAATTGATCTAATCTCACACTGCGCGTATTATCTTCCCAGCCTAAAGGGTATGAGATCACAGTTACACAATGCTGACTACCCACTCGAGCGAGCGCACCAGGCGACTGGTAACTGTCATATGACAGCCGCACAGTAAACAAACACACTGTATAATGAACATAACTAGGTGTCATATTGATACTACAAGGGATAGCATCATTAGACACTCAGTAGTCAGCAATTAGATTTATCTACAAGCGCAGATCTTGTCTTTTACTAGTAGAAGAGCTTGTGCAAACCGCAAACACTGCGGTAGAAACTGTCAGAAACATAGCGCTTCAATGTGGTATTTTAACTACATTGCTTATAGTGCTTAAAGTCTAAATGTAGTAATAAAAGGCTATAGTCCAGAACTCTGACGCAGTATGTGTTCCAGGTATGACATACTGAGAGAAATTACTATCAGAAATAATATGAGTATTAAACCGACATATTTGCACACAGTGTTAAAGTTTGGCAATATTTTCCTGCCTTCTAGTTCTTTGCTTACAACTGATCCACATTTTAAACTTTAAAGTAAAAAGTTTTCAGTCTTTTTGCTTCATTTACCAAATGCTATGAGTTCTCCTAATCAGAAAAGAAGCCTTAATGTTTGACTTTATAATACTTTTAACAGAACTTGTAATAATGCTCTCTCACCAGTAGGTACCCGTGCAGGTTTTAAATTGTATTTTTGAAGCACCTGATGCCGCCATGGTGTGGGATTAACACATAACATTAAGTGCAGCGTGTTCCGTTGCGCGTCAGGCTTATTAAATTGGTAAACTGCTCGGACCACTCACACTCACACCGGAGTGTAAAATGCGCCGCATTTCCATCACACTGCGCCTCCGCTTTTATCATCTGCACTTAAAGTGCAAAGCCGTGACAGTTGTGAGTTTTCCTCTTCGCAAACCTTTCGCTTTTATTCCTTTCATCCCGTCAGCCACTTTCAAATATATAATTTTCTGCTCTGAAAAACAAAGCAGTCTTTGAGCTGTTTTTTATTTATTTTATTTATTTATTTTTTACCTAAGTCTGGAAGCACCGCAGCAATTCTGATTCATTGATCTGAACAGCCCGCAGCTGTGGCAGTGGCGCAGTTACTGTATCACAAACAGATCTGGGATCTGGTATGCGTTTCAAGGTTGGGTCACCTGATCTGCTCAAAGCTAACATTTAAATAACATTAGGTTCATGCTCAAAACCGATGGTTTATTTAACCACCGAGTAATTATTGCATGACTAATAGGGTCTCGTTTTAAACACAAACAGTATGCATGTACAAGGAATGTCCAATAACAGTTTGTGCGTAAAAGGTCAGGAAAGACCATGTGCATATATGAAGTAGCAAATAAAAGGATAAAATATGACATATATAAATATGCAAGCAAGAGTATTACAAATGTCACAGCTGTAAAATGAGAAGAAAGAATGGGTGGGTGGATGGATGGATGGACGGACAATGAAAAAAGTAAAACAGCATTTTAGTAGACTGAACGTGATGAATGTTGAATATGGAAAACTAAAAGGCAGATAAATGTCATACTGTAGGTTCTTGGTGTCACAGTGGTGATTGCAACGAATCTCTGATTTTTAAGCAGATCCCAGCTGAGGATAACTGTGGAACTACTTACATTACAGCCTCTTCCTCGGGTTTCAGCCACATGGCTAAGGTAAACGAGCCTGTCACATTGACGCTCTCGGCAGGGGGCGAGGTAAAACAATTCCTCTGGTTCCGAAAAAAGAGGCTGACCGAACCCGGCGCAGAACCGGCTCGCGAGCCATGGATGTCCTCGGTCACACATGTCCCCAAGCCCGAGGACAAGAGGTTGACGTAAGGAGGTGTTCGGGAACGTTGTGGACACTCCTGGACGCAGAACAGCTGGGGGCAGGTAAGAAGGCCCTCCACAACCGGGCTGGGCTGACAGAACGCGCTCCTCTCCGGGACGCCGCACGTGGACTTGGCTGGCTCGGTGGTGACAGGTTTATAGGCCCCTATGTTCTCCAGCCTAGGAAAATGGCCCCAGTGGTTGACTGCGCTGGCAGAGATATACCAGCCCATAGAGTACAGTAATAACAGGGCTGCTTTCTGAGGCAGCAGCCAAGTCATTCTTGATGGCAAGGTTGCCTCCTGATGCAGTGATTTTAAATAAGTAATGATGGTCATGCCAGGGGTGACATTTTTACAGTCCAGTGCCTTGGGTAAGGCCACGCGGCTTAATTGCACAATGTCCAAAAAGGGGGGCGAAGCTTTCACATGATAGCCAGGATTTCTGACAACCGCAATCCTGGAAAGTGCTGTGGACAGACGGGAAAAGTGCGACATTAAGCATTACCGATGTCCTTTTTCCGTGGGAAATGGCCAACATGGCGAGAATAACCCAAGTTTTTACGGCTGCAAAAGTTATACAAGTAATCTGGAGACGTCAACATTTTACACCATTTTCAGTATCGCGTTCATTGCAACATACGTTTTTTTAAACTTATTTAACCGCTTATTATAATAAATTACACAATCCAAGCAATTTTATAATTCAAGGTACTGTATAACATAAAATAATTTCTGACAATCACGTTTTCTGTTATAGCATAATTAATTTCATCACACTGACAAAGAGTGCCTAAGTCTGGACAGAAGGAGCTAAATCCGCATCGTGCTCCTTCAACTTATTGTCCTGACTCGATCTGGAGTAACTTGTCACCACTTTTATCAAATCTTGTTCAGTTTACATCAGTTTAAAATCCTGAAGTATTATTTGACGGGAAATAAATCATTTCAGCTGGAAAAGATAGCGACAACTTTGTCATATCTCAGTGGTTACGCTGTTATTCTGCAGCATGACAGCTCGCGACGCGTTTGCACACAGCACATTGTCAACGTGGGAATAATAATAATAATAATAATAATAATAATAATAAATAGTAGTAGTAAATAGCAGTAGTAGTAGTAGGACCACAGACTCTCACACAACAGACAACTGGGTTACTTTCCTCTTTTCTGTTTTTGACTATCCTAAAGTTTTTTTTTTTCGGCATGTTAACACCTTTCTGTTTTAACTTTTTATTTAGAGCCGGTAAATTGAAAAGAGGAAAAAACACAAAGAAAGACATTTTATTCTCTTACCTAACTGTGTTGCGTTCACGAGGGGCGCGCTCCTGGCGTCTCCTTACAAAGCTGATTACTGTGCACGGCCATCTGGACACCACGGCTCTAAATGAAATCTAACTATACACAACTTGTGCTTGCAGATCTTTGTCAAACCATTCAATATACAACTGTGCTCATTAGCAATGCTGCTAGGCAGATCTCCACGTAATAATAATAACTGACTAGATAAACGGTGCTCCTTTACCGATGGGTAATTAACAGCGTCCCTGGCCGGGTGTGAGTGAGATTCTGCGGGCTAAACGTTAGTGCGTCTCGGTTTATCAGGTGCCTCTCCTGGCTAAGGGACGCTACCTGCTGTCGCTAAGCAACCTCATTTTGGACATGATCCTTCATTCAGGTGCTGGTGAAAAATGACAGTGGCTTCAGTTAAAGCTAACCTATATAGAAAACAAACAAAACTGGAATAATTAAAGTTAAGAGTGTATGAAAATGTTATATTCTGGATCTAAAAGTAAGAAAAAAGAAGAGACTTGTGGCATGTAAATTCAGATTTAAACGGCAAACTTTCTGTGCTCTAAATAATTAAGCATTATATTTCAACAATTTTCAACACTAACTTAACTAGAGATAAAATGAAAAACATTGAAAAGAAACAAAGAAATAGTGCACTGTTTTCTGAATTACAATTGCACAAGAAGAAATACATAAAATTGGTTACAATTCAACATTGTCATATTTCACCAAATGTTCAAAATTAAATATTTTAAACACAGAATGGAATTTAAACAAATTGATTAATAAATGAAAGTGTATTCTTCTGGTTTGTGATTTGCAAAATAATTAAACGTGCCTTCAGGTTGTAATCAGTTGCAGCAGTATGTAAAATTATAGTGGGAATATTTATTTACCATTTTCTCTCCAAACAAATATAGAAGACAACACACAAATGCATATTATATGAAGAATTCTGGTAAAAAAAAAAAAAGCAGAATACCATTATTTTGTTAAGTGTGGTTTTTGATCCATACAGGAAGTTGATCCATACAGGACAACTGCAAGTTATTAATATAATTATAAAATGCAGTTTATATGCACGTTGCAGCAATGCATTTATGCTTACAACATACATAAAATTCTGACATGCAAACAAAATTTCTGTACATCTTGGCACATTTTCTAAAACGGCAACTCTAGTACATTTTTGTAGCTCACAAAGAGTGTAACATTTACTGCATGTTTGAGACAAAACTGCATGTGCTGCAGCCATGCACAATTTGTTTGCACTTTTGCTTTGTAATTTTTTACTAGACACTGTTGCCTCCCATGGACACTTACACACCCTGGAGGTTAGAAGTGACTGATGATATGTGTGGTGGTGGTGGTGGTGGGGGGGGGTGACTTTTGTCAGCAGTTCACCTGGAGGCCTGAATGAGCTGTCAGCATGCAGTTACCACTCAAAACATTCCTGCAAGTTGCAGCCTGTGTGGCAGAATGATGATGGTTGTACTCCTGTTTTGCAGTATTTCCTGCTGAAACGCATTGCACCATCATCACCCTCCCTCCATGCTCAGCGACATTCTAAAATGCCTCCACTGAGTGAATGTGTGAGTGAAATACAAGTGCAATACTCATGGTTAACATATAGACCAGCATGTAATAAGGCACTGGGTCTTCTATACTAGCTGATAAAGTAGGGTAAGTAAATGTGACAATGATATAGTGCATTGCATTCAGATTATGTAAACAAATTAAAATGGTCTTTATATTTTCAGACAAGTTTGTTATCTACTAATCTTATTTAAACAGCTGCAATTGCTTTGGTGAACAAAGGACATTCAGACTACTTTTTAATTAAGTGCATTTAATTACCTTAGGAAGATTAGTGCACTTGCCTAATAATCAATAAACTGCACCAGGGCCAGTTTTTGCTCAGTTAAAGAAGAGCATTTTCATTGAATATATTACTGCAGTGCAATCCAGCCTCTCCACTCAAATCATTCAGGCGAATATTAAAATACAAACTCAGTGCAGTTTGGCAAGTGCCTAAATCTCACACTTTTCAAATTTCCAAATTTGTTTCTTAAGAAGTTGATTTCATTACTTATTATTGTATTATATTTAATTAGTGAAATCTTTCAGATGGCAGACTAAGCATAGGGTTCTGTAGGGTTCATAGACCTTGTAAACAGAAGTATGTTTTAGTCCTTACACAACTCTATAGCTGCTGTGTATAGGAGACTTTACAGATGCACCTGCACATGTGACAAAGGGGTCCTTACAAACCCCTGCTAAGCATCATGAAAGAGATCTATGCTTTGTTAAAATTAGAGTGGTGCAGGCCCAGTCTGAGCCCCTGTGCGTCAAGTCTTACATAAAGGTTGAAATATCAGATTTGCAGAGCGAGCGGATGGCATTTGTCGTTATGAATACCATGAGAATATCAGTTACAATTGCTCCAAATGAAGACATCGCGTCTGGATTTCCTGGTATTGATTTTCCCAGCCCACGCCTTGCCGTGCACTCTCAGGATGAGTGCTCAGAGTGTGGAATTTAAGTCTGCCGTTACCTCTTCGTTTTCCGCAGAGACGCTTCTGTATGTAGATGAGACTTGGCTTTCTCTCCCATCTGCTGGATTTCCCAGGTGATGCACCCTCACAGTTCAGCCCAGCCCTGAGCTGTCCTTTGTATCTTCAGATGCTACAAAACCAGCCCATGGTACACAATGTTTGCTCTTAAAATGTCTCTTATATCAAAATAGCACACTGCTTTCTTTTTTTCTTTTCTTTTGGTTATTTGTATTATTAGTTATCTGTAAGAAACTGTATTTTATCGTAAGTGGTTTTCATTCATTTCAGTGTTAGCACCACAGCATTTTACCTGTTGACAAACGTTCAGGGGAAAAGTCAAGGTGACCTCCGACAACTTCTTTTGCTTCTTAATTACAAAAGGGTGATGCGCAGACTCTGGAGGGTTAGGTCTGCTTTCTTCCATTCTATACCGCTGGCTGAGTGTATTGTTTCTCTGGCTATTCATCTGGGCAGGTAGGGAACATTTTGGTGATAAAGTCTTTTTCTGCTTAATTCATAACAAAATAATCCAGATTTAATCTCATTGACCACTGTGAAATTCATGACTGTCTACTGTATCATTGTAATGCACAAATGTCTATAAAAGTCTATAACACATGGTAAGTAGCTACTATAATCATATTATAATTTAAATAAAAAAGATTAACAAATTGCATATATCTACCCACATGGAGCATTATTACACATGCTGCAAAAGCACAGTGATCTTCCTCACAAACCGTCCAAAACTGAGGCACAGGAGGACCCTGTCTGGAGGGGGATGGGACGAACCGGTTCATGACAAGTTCACACACTACGTTCAGCACAACTAATATTGGTGAGGTGGATGAAGTTCTGCCAGCCAAGGATATTCAGAGACACGAACTGTTTCCTTGCATAATTAACAAATCGGGAACAGGGGCCAAATTTGGAGGCAGGCCTGCTAGGAGCACAGGTGTTCGGCTGTGAACACCCATACGTTTTTGAAATGATACTGAGAATAATTCTGTGCATGTGGAAAAGCAAGGCCTGGCTTCATTTTGGATTAGACCGCAGTTCAAAAACCTAGTTTTAAGGCTAAATTTACCCACTCACTTAGAATTAGAATAGACAATATTCTAAAAATCCTATCCTAAAAGACCATACCTTTATCCAAAAGGTGTCTTAATTTATTATTCCAGCACATTGATATTGTACAGATTATATAATGTCCATTAATTCCACACTGTTTTTGTGTTAGTTTTATATGTAATATTTACATTGTGTATCTATGCATCTATGACAAATTAGTTTAAATGGGTCTGTAAACATTACAATTATATGTAAAGTATTTTATTTACAGTATGATAGTACAATTTATTATAAATTTTTTAACTTAGCTTTAGCAGATTATAAACTTTTCTTTTTCCCTCAGCAAACAGTGTTGTCACTTAACAGTGCTGTGGTATGGTAATTTATGTTGAATACTCTCCATTAAAAGGAAGCATGAAATTTCCTTGTTATACTTTATTACTTTTATTTGCACTTAAAACATCTAACACCAAAGTTATTGCCTGTTTACCTCGTTTGTAAGCTGTATTGTGTTTTCCAAACAACTTTGTTTTCAAATGAGTAAGTCAGTCAGTGAGTTTCCAAGCACTTGTCTGAGTGAGGGTCGCCGTGGCAGCCGCCTGAGCTGGTTGGACCAGACCACCCTTTTCCCGGTGGCCTCCAGCAACCCCTGGGGGATCCTGAGATGTTCCCAAGACAGCCTGGAGATATGGTCTGTCCTGCACATGCTGGGTCTACCCCAACACCTCCGCCCAGTGGGAAATGTCTGGAAAAGTCCCAGTGGCAACCTTCCCAGGGGCGTCCTTATTACATGCTTGTGCTTTCAAATGAATTTCAGCTGCAGAACATGCAAAAATAATCACTGTATTGTGCAGACACATGTGTGACGTAACACAATGCCCTCATACTCTTTTTTGGCAGGAGAAACAGATTCATAGGTCGCTTATTGCATTGCATTTTTGCTTTGTGTGGACGTTGCACATACATTGTATCTGCTGTTCACAGGAAGAGCTGCCACAGACATTTCTAGAGCTGACATGCATCACGGCTCACCTGCATCCAGCGGCAGGTCTTCCGCTCATGCTGGACAGCTGCAATGTGGAGGCCACAACTCCAGCAATGGTGACAGGGCAGCTAATGCAGTCTGGAATTTAGTCATATCAGAAATTATGGAGAGAGGAATTGTGAAATGGCATAAAAAAATACTCTAAAAGTAATGTTGTCCGGGTATTTGAACTAAAAAGAGGAAATAAAAGGATGAGCACATGATCAGAGATTTGGTCTGAATTCAATGCTAGAAATTTCTGCACTCTCGCCTGGTTTCATCTTGGCATCCGTGTGCCCCAGCCAGGTGTGAGTCTCCACAGGTGTGCTTAAAAGTCCCAGTGCCCTGTGGCCTGGATCACGCCTCTCCCACCCAAGATCACAGTGACTTCCTCTGCTGTCCAGATGTAGAAACATCTGGAACACCACAAAAACACACCTCCAACTCCTGGTTACTTTATATACATGTCAGGAGTTGTGTTTTCAGCCAACAGTAAACTCACACTGCTTACAAAGTTTTCTTTTTCTATAAGTTTCCTGTATGTCCCTCTGTTTTTGACCACGGCAAAGGGGCTTGAGAACTCTAATTAAATACTATACTGTTTTTAACACTAACTGCCAATACAAACACATAAATTCCTACATGTAACACCTTAGTAATATTTTTTCCAGCACGATGTTATTTAAATTTGCAAATGTAAATTAATCACGTTACTTATTTTCAAACACCTGATGCTTTGAAATACAAGTTACTGGCGACATCCTCTTTGTGTTGAGATCTTAGGTTTCAGAAAGGGGGTGTCCAGCATAGCCATACAATGTTAGGGCACCCCCCTTCTGCGTTAAGGCAACAAAACCTTCTTGCTTGTGATGCACCTCAGAGCAGATGGGTCATGTAAGCATTATGAGGATGTTTTCTTACTGGGATGGCATCAGTTCCAACTAAACAGCATCACCCATCACCCATAATTTGTTGGTCAGGTGGGATTTCCAGACTGACTAGGAACACTTGGTCTTGTGTGGACGGAGCAGCGGCTCACACATTCTCCCTCCACCAGCAGTTCTCTCAGCCTCGGATTGAGTTGTCGAATGAGACAGCAGGTCTTCAGACACCCCACGCTGTGTCCTCCACAGGAGGGAGGTGGGGGGGGGGTGTTTGTGGTGGCTGAAAATCACTGGGCAGGTGGCTCTCTGATGGGTAGATGGGAGCAGTGTGATTCAGCATCTACATTGGTCTACCACAGACCTGGATGGATAAATAGAATCTGATATTCAACAGTCTGTGCACTCTAATTAAACACTCTAATTAACTCTAATTACACACTATTTCAAAATACTAAAGGAAGGCACACTGTCTACTAAGGCAGAGTGTGATGTTTAATTGTAATTGGTCTGAATCTCAGGTTTGTTCTAGTTTTGTACCCAAATCTTTGTGTCAACTATTTTATTATAAAAAGGCTATATTAATTGTAGAAGAGTTACTACACTGACTTACTGTATGAGCTACTTTGCCCAATTTAAAGGTCTTCTAAATAATCTCATTATGATGTGAAGAGAAACAGACACATAGGCTGTACAGTGGCTGATCAGGAAACGTAGTTATCTTGTCCTTACACAGCTGTGGACGCACTCTCTGGATGTGTGGAATTTGTGCGTTCCTTCTGCTTTGGAATAGGTCTCCTCTTGGTGAATTAGTTTGCAGTCCCAGTTCGAAGACATGCATATGAGGTGAGGTGGTGACTCTATGTTGCCCCAGCAGCATGTGTATGTGCGTACACGTGCACATGCGTGTTCGCGTGCCTTGCGATGACAGCTCCTCATTAAGCTCTCACCTGGCCTTGCACGCTGTGCTTCCTGAGACAGAGGCCAGACTTCCCACAATCCCAGGCTAGACAGGTAGTTCTGGATAAGGAACGTATAAACTTACAGTGTAGTGTAAACAGGTATGAGATGGGACAGTGTGGAAAAGCAACAAGCACTGAACAGAGCACCCTGTGTGAAAATTTCAGTATCGCCTGTGTCACGCACGTCAAGGACGTTGTGTAATTTGACAACTGGGCAATTTTGGCAAGAACCATCAGTATCAAATTATGTAAGGAATTTTTACATGTCCTATCACAACTACGCAAAATAATGATAAAAAGAATTACTTCACTGCACCATGTGCTTATACATATAAAATAGAGACTAAACATAAAGAGACAGATTGTCTTATCAAGCAAAAAATGTGTCCAACTTTTTACTGAAGTGGCTTCCTTACAAAGTTTGCCTGACATAGCTACCTTCATCCCAAGTACAGTCTAACACTTTCAAGAACTTCCTTATTGCGTCAGTCTTCACAGGACAGTAATACATGCCTTTTTTCACAGCGGTATGACATTATGTCACCTAACAGGACCGCGCTTTTCTGTTAATGAGGGAGGATAAAACACCGGTTTTGTTGCCCGGGAGATTTCTAAATGATGCAATTGGATTTGTTCATCCACAACAAAAATGTGAATTACACTCTACAGGGCTTTTGAAATGAGTTGAAAGAGTTACTAATTCACGTGAGAGCTCCACTCCAAACTATTTATATATGTGCTGCATTTAAATTAGTGACAAATCCTGTGCGGACTGAAACAGTTAAGGACAAATAAGGGTACAAGCACGTCCCTCTTATGTTTTAACTCTGCTAAACCCCCCTCCCCTCCCTCCTTTATCCTTGGGTATCAAGGATATGCAGGAAAAGCCTTTTAGCACTCTGACAATTAATACCTCAGGAGTGATCTAGTAGTTGCTTTCCATGGTTAAGTAGTCTGAAAAATTTAAGTCATTAGCGGCTTTAGGCCACGATAATGGAGTGAATGTGCAAACAGATAATTTAGAGAATTTACTAACAGCATAAACATAGAAATCTTCAAACAGAAAATTAACAGATGTGGGTCTTTTCAGGCACTTTTGCTACAGCTTTGAAACCCTGCAAACAAATAAAGCATGTAATAAAACAGTGGTAACTGCAATACTGTCTATGCTGAGGTAAATACATTTAACACTTAATGATTTATTGTTTAACAGCATATAAAAGTAAGCAGCAAAACACGTACATACGCATATTTAATTTAAAATACGGGAACAAAAGTTTGAAATATTTTCTATTAATTACGTTTTTTGCACATTTTTGTAATTGTTTCCGTGTTCGTTTATGTAAACATCAGGCAGTATAGTATAAACTTTGTCCAACTGTATGATAGCATAAAAAACAGTACTTGTGAACAGAAGAAAACACAGTGTGACCCAATATTTGTACACGTGGTTTACAATTTATTTATTTTTATTTATTTAAAAATAGTTGTTCATGTGTCACATTATGTTATAACAGTATCTTAACAAAAATATATATCTTTTGAGACTAAATGTGACACAGCATGCCAATTAAGGGTAAATGTAGTTTGGCTACAAGTGCTTCTGATCAGCGTCATGCTCAATCAGCTTCATAATAAAAGATAAAGCAATTAGCAGAGAAGCAAAGGCGCGCTTCGTTGTGGTGCTGGATGTTTGGTGACGGCTGAAGATGGGACAGCGGCGGCAGCGTGACAGGGATTAGCCTGGAGCTGCAGTGTCTTTGCATCCTGCTCTGACACGTGACGACGTGACCTAAGATCCCTTTCGGAGGCATTTCCAACACGCCATCCTCCCATTTAGCAGCAACCATGCAACACAGCCAAAGCACAGGTTTTGTTGTAATTTTTTTCTTTTCAGTACATTTACCAGTTATGCCACCCCATAATCCCATAATAAGAAACCCTGAACAGATTACTAAAGCTTGGTTTATGTTGATTTTTTTTTTTCAATTGTTAATTTCTGTTTATTTTGGGGAGAAAAATATATACCCAAAAAGGACAGATGGCACCACTATCATGGTTCCATAAAAATCTGTTGAACAGAGCATAACAGGTCAACACACAGGGTACACGCTACGGTCTTCTTTGCACAAAGTCCTAACTCAGATACCCCCCACCCCTCCCCCACAAATAGAGACTTGTGACACACATTTGTCACCAGTGCTTCCTTTTCTCAGTTAAAACCAATGTCTGGGGAGGAAGAGGGCTTGTGAAAGGCCATTACCACCATGTGGCATGCGTCTTCAGCGAAAGGAAAAGCCCAGGAGGGTGACCGGAGTTGATCCTGAGAAATAAATTGGGCGCACTTCAGAGAGAAGCAGCACTGGGGTAAAACAGCGCACATTAGCACTTTACAAGCAACGGTACCTCAACTGGCAAAGCATTGGCACCGTCCAACCCTGTGGCACAGGAGGACAGAACCCATAAACAAATACAATCATAGTAAAATGTGCTCAAATATGTATGTTGGATAGTTTTTTTTGCTCATCTGCATGTTCTTCAGTTGATAGGTGTTATGGCATTTAATGAGGTTCTCTTGAAGTTTCTTAAATAAGGAGACCCACCTGTATAATTATGTGCACCTGGTAGTGTTCTATTGAAAAAGCCTCTGCCATTGGAGGAGTTTATGGTTTTTCCATGGTGAATGAAGCCTTACTTTGCCATTTCTCAGGGTCTTCTGTTTTTTTACAGCTCTTGCCTCAATGACTCAGCAAGCAAGTAGAATTGCTTCTGGGTTTATTTAAAAAAATATAAAACCCTGACCATAGCTTTGCATCGGTAGTCCATGTAGAAGACCTTCAACTTTAATTCATTCATTTTCCATAAGCTTATCCTGGACACGATTACAGTGAGCCCAGAGCCTATCACAGGCAGTATAACACACAAGGCATGGACACGGTCGCAGTGAGCCCAGAGCCTATCACAGGCAGTATAACACACAAGGCATGGACACGGTCGCAGTGAGCCCAGAGCCTATCA
>JABJVR010000021.1:4354631-4370303 GCA_025773905.1 Chitala chitala | reverse complement strand
CAGGCAGTATAACACACAAGGCAGAGTTCACCCTGAAGACGGCACTGATCCATCCCAGGGGACCAAACACACACACCAAAGACTGTTCAGTGTCTGCAATGCTGTGCATGTCTTTCAATGGCAGGAGCAAATCAGAACAGCCAGGGTAAAACCACACAAACATAGTGGGAACACACATGCATAGCTGGAAGTGGGAGGAAACATATCCACCCACCAACCCACCACACACATATTTGTTAATCACAGATGACGTGTCTGATCTTATTTGTTACAAAAGCCACACCAGTTGCTCCAAATGAGTATAAAACAACTGCAAGTCACTAAATTCCCAGGTAAAATTAATGCAACAAATATTACAACATAAAATGCTAGTGCGACGTAATGCCAACAACACCCCACACTAGTCTCTGTTACTACACACCTATCCCGTTTCTATGATGAAATTGCATCACTGTGGGTCTACTCTCTCTACATCATTACGAAGGAGTGCGGAGCGTTAAAGGTGCCATTACAAATGCCGTCAAGTGCTTTTAGCATTTCACAAGGTTAATGACAGCAGTGGTCAGGTGCCGAAATGCTCAAGTACCTTTTATTGTATCATCATAATGAATCGATGGCATACAGATAACATGAAATAAATGAACTTCAATGCTGACGAGTAAAACACGTGCACGGTGGGAAAAATCAAAAGGCCTGCAAACTGGACCCCATTGGCCAAAGTGTTATGATGTCACCATCTTGGAAAATGTTTGCCTTCAGGTCACTGATCTGTATTTTAAAACCTTAAATGCTTTTGCTACAGAACATTAAATCTCTCCACATTATATGATACATAATAGCAGAGGGGGGGGGGTACACTAAGTCTGAGGGGGCTTCAGATTCCTGGAGTTGAGCCTCAGAAGCGTTGGCACGGTGATTAATGTCGTGCATGTGACCTGTGACCGAACATGCAAAAGCCTGGTGGTGTTGCTAAGAGGGGAGAGTGGGTTGAAGGGGGATAGCTGCTCCGCGTTTGGCGCTCTGTGTGCTTGTGTGCTTTGTACCGAACAGGCCGCCGGACGCGGTTAAGCGAGGATTACGCCCAAATCGGCCCAAACAGCTGCGAGGGTACAAGCAGCGGTGCGGAGGCCCTTTGCAGAGTTGTGATGTTAGGAACTTGTCTTACATCTCAGCGCCTGCTCGGGAGCCTGAGGGGAGAGCGCCTGATTATCTTCTAGCTGGACAGCCCTTAAATATTGCATTAGGTTGTCAAGGACTTACTTTTCGCACCACGCGCCCCCCCACAGGTCCATGTCCTGATTGGGAAATTGTGATATGGCACACAGAATTGTACAAGGGATTCTCAATGTCCTGAGTAACGGAGTGCGCCCCTTACTAAGGGAGCAGCTGATCTTACCATACTGCAAATAACACACATGCTCAAACGGGTATGAGGAGCTCTTCCTCACAATTTCACTGTATCCTCATCATCATCAAAACACAATAAAAAATTTTAAGTCAAATAAATAATGCTTTCCGGGCTGAAAGTGTATTGTACAATTCTGCGCTCATTTGATGCAAATGCAGGTCCTGTTCCATGAATTACTTACAGAATGACTTGGACAAAACAATTGATTTGGTCAACATGTCGATTTGAAGTTCATATTTATTCACACTATTTTTTACGTGAGGTTTTGTCATTTATTGCTTCACAGTAAATATCACTAAATTTTAGTTTACAAAACGCAGTAACGTAAACGTGTCACTTAACGCTGCATGACCACACAACTTCCATTTGTTGGAAAGTGGACAGCAAAATGCACATGGCGGTTTGCAGGTGGGTTTTACAGCATTTTAATCACACCCGAATCCCCAGCAAAATTCCATATTTCTGTACAATCTTTATAGATAAAAAAAAAAAATTATATGCAAATTTTACCACAACTTGACCATACTGACATAGCACTTGTATTAACATGATGTGAAAGTAGGTTCACATGGACAAAGACACCGTTATTCCGTTTCCATGGAAATAAGACACAGCCGACAGGTAATTGTCAAAACTGGAAGCATGTTTAATATTGCTCTACCATTATCCTGAAAGGCATAATTGGAGTTACACAACTGATCGTAGTTACAGAATCATAGGTTTCTCTTTTTGCATTGAACAATATATACAATGTAAAATAAATACATTTACACAAATGGACATATGTTGCTGGAGCACAGTTTATGATACACATCACAAAAATATACAGTTAGTTGTTTTACAGATGTGAAGCACATCTACCTACAGACATGGTTCTCACTAAATCTTGTTTGAGCAACTCCTGGACTGAAGATTTATTTTTAAATATATTTTTATAAGCTGTTAAACATTTTTGTTTCAGTTTTGTCCTATTTGTTGTTCACCTGTTGAATGTGTGACTCTGTCAATCCTTTGCCTTGCTTGGCTGATATACACCAGTGCATATATAGATAGAACAACCAACACCCATAGTTTCTGCTCTAACAAAAATAGCAGTTGTTTGTACATTTCATTGTCTTATTCCTATCATTTAAATGCAAAATAATCCAATAAATACAGCATTTTGATCTAATTCAAACATAAAGTGCAGCATCTGTTTGCTGCACAGTCATATTGCTTTAAATAAGAAAATATGCTGGAAAAGTCAGAGTTGGCTTGTCTAAGTAACACACCCTTTTATATATTAAACATTTGTGGAAGGTGTTGAAAGACAAACAGCAAAACATTCTCAATTTGATTTAAGCTGAAAGCATTGGCTGTCATCCAGCTGTACAGAGGATTTTTTTTTTAAATTTGGGTTGTTACGTAAACACTTTGGTGAAGTTCTTGTTTTTGTCTGTCCATAACAAACTGCCACTGAATGCATTTGCACCCTATGTGTGACATTTTGTTTTATGGTGAAGGACAAAAGACAATATCGCTTTGCAGTGTCCTGTGAGACTTTTTTTTTCCTCCCCCAACTAAAGAATCAAGCCATTATCGGTCAGTTTTTGTTTGTGTCTTCTGTTTTCAAACAGAACTTTGATGAAAACCAGCTCAGCTTAAATCACTTTTAAGAGACTGTTTTAATATCTTTCATCTCCTTTTGTGTCCTGTATATATTATATATAATGTACAAAAAAAGAAACAACTGGGGGGAGAAAACTCCCCCCAAAACAAAACAGCACCCTGCTACCAGGAGTTGTGTACAGACTCAAACAGAAGTGCTGACATCTCACCAACAGCGAGAACCTTCAAGTTATCGACCATCCCATGAGCTGAAATGGATGATTATTAAGTCTAGAATCACAGAACAGCTATCGCTTAAAACCACAATCTATTACATAGTTTCGTATAGCTAATGATAGATACACGGTATTTATAGAACAAGACTGAAGGAAAAGAAAAACCCACAGTCTCCTGTTTTTTTCCTTAAAAAATTATTTGTTCTTTTTAGTTTTTGAGTTATTTTTAATTATGTTTAATATGCACACAAAGTTAAAGCGATAGTTTCGGAAACTGGTTTGCACCAAAACAATTTTTCCTTATCGACCTCAAAGTTTAAAGGTAATATTACAACTGGGCAGACAAGCGTGGAAGGCATTATATACAGCGCTCAGTTAAAAATGAATAATAATAATAATAATAATAATAATAATAACAATAATAATAATAATAAATAAAACAATCTTATGTTCTCAGTACTCAAATCCTGGTTGTTTTTTTTTTATTTAATCCTAAGATATACATTGTTATTCTACAAGAAATCGTTACACAAATGATCCCTTTTATATGTGCGTCCTCTTTTTTAAAACGATCGCTTAAACTTCAGTATAAGAGTACAGATATACTGTCTCAGATCTGCTGATCTAGGAGTTACTAGGAAGAGCCTTATAATCAAACAGGTATTCAGGACTAAGCTGCTGAAGTCTCCTGAGGGTCTGTACATCCAGAATGGTCTCTACATCTACCCTGTGTCTAAGGAAGCAAACAGCACAAGAACGGGACTTACCACGCAAAGTACACGACGACATCTCCAGACGTAACGCAAAAAGGGGGGGAGGGGGTAAAAGAAGAAGGGTTCAGAAAAGCACAGCAAGTGTGAAACATTTGGATACTGAACCACCTTTTTGTCCTTTTCCCCCCATTTTAGTCCAATAAAATGCCTTACATTAGATTCATAATCTGTTAATTTACAATATACAATGTTTCTGGAAGGTTCAGAAAATACATAAACAGCTTAATATTGATGTATCTGTTATGGAAGGTGATATAGGGAGTGCTTATTGTTTGGATTCCCATCTGCAGTGTGTTGCCTTTCTAATTAGATTACATCATGTATTATTCATACTGGCTCTTAATTTTAAAGACATGGAGAACACAGACCATAAATTTCACATTCCATTACCGTTACCGCTGCCAGTGCTACCTGCGCGAAATTTATTGCCGTGAGATTGGGTTCACGTTTGTTTTTTAAAAGATGATATGTTACAGATGTGTTCGCCACTGGTTTGTACTAGTGTCCAAGATGTCTCTTTGCAGGACTACGGATGGAACCTGACGGTGTTCCTGGTCACAGGGGAAGAGGCGGTTGAAGCCTGCTGTTGGGCTGCTCAACAAACAAAACGGAACTAAACAAATTTATTGACTAAGACTGGCACAAAACATAAATTGCATATATTTTAATATGCACCCTCCCTTTTAGTAACTATTGCTTGGTAACAGTTCCCAGGAAATTGGCAAAAGCACTAAAATTCTTACAAAAGAAACTCAGTTATGAATAAAAACGGTTCATAATTGTTACTAGTGTCGTATATACAGTATGTTGTATATGTACTGTATACTGTCGTTTTCCTCTTCACAACCTTTACCCATAATACACATAATAAGAAACAAAACAACAACGTTCAACTACAATTTTTTTTTCCGACTTCAGCACCTCTCCTAAACTGCATGAATGACTAAAGCTTTAAGTATTCCCTGAAAAGATTACAATAAAATTAGTGGGAAAACAATACAAGGAAGCATCTGGAAGACCTGAAAGAAAGAAAATCAGGAAATTGAACGGCTGTAACTGATCCTGATGGAGAAATGCAACTGTAGGAAACAGTCCCCTTAAAGCTGTGCTTCCCCAACACATGAACACACTCCTGTGTAAGGTAACACACAGCGGGAGTGTTGTGCTGCGCTCTGCAGCTCGGAGTCACTGTTCTCTCTCATTCCGTTTCAATCAAGGGACATTAGGACAGTATTAAAGTCTGCTGGCATCCACTGATCGGATCTTCATCCTTTGGCTGGGCTGGATTCCTTCCCATCTCCTGTTCGGGATTCTTTGTGAAAAACTAAAGTTTTTTGCTTTTTTTTTTTTGGCAGAAAAAAAAATTAATAACCGTACCGAAAACTCAAAGAACAAGTTGAAAGCCGGTTCAGTCTCTCTGCTAAGCGGTCAGCGCAGTCTTCGTTTCATTTAAAGTTTTTCTCTTAATCAATCACGTCGTCTGTTAATATGAATCGACAATTAGTAATAATGTTACTGTTATGCTTCTTGCCGTTAATCATTATAGTTTAAAGACAAGGTCCCCCACTGGCGGAAGAGCGACTGTATATTGTTCCTAAGGTGGGGGGGAGGGAGGCAGCAGACCTGGGAGCTTGACCCTTCAAATGCTCCACAGGGAAAACGGAAGGGGATGGGTGGGGACGGGGGTGCGAGAACAGGCTGACTGGGAGGGCAGACTCACACCTTGGCCTCCAGCAGCTCCAGGAAGAGTTTGTGCATGGGCACCTTGCCGTCCTGCTTGATGCTGTAGAAGTGCTGCACGGCCTTGGTGGCGGTCTGCCGGAGCAGCGGCAGCGTCATGAGCAGCTTTCCGGCCCGCCGCGGGTCCTCGGCGTGCTGCCCGGCCTCGTAGTCCTGCAGTGCCTCGTGGAGCACGTCCTGCAGCTTCTGCACCGCCTCCACGTCCTCTATGTGCATGGAGTCTGCCCAAAGCGCAAAGCAGCTAGCGTTAGCACCCACAACCCCTGCGAGCACGCTGGGACCTGGCGCATGCATGCATGCAACTCCAGAGCAGGTATGAAAACAGGCAAAGGGAAAACATTTGCATAAAAAAAACAATGGAAGTGGAACAGTTATGTTGCAAGGCACGTTTCAACATATATTTCATATATTTAGATGTGGTCAACAAAACAGAGGATGTAAAGGAATTCAAATCTTCAATCGAATTCAAATTCAAATCAACGAAATCCCAAATTTCGTTGTGCTTAACTGTACAATGACAATAAAGGAATTCTAATTCTAAAAAAAAAAAAAAAAAACTGACCTCATGTATCCCTTCAGCTCAATGCTTTGCTTAACTGGTCAAAATTGTAAAGGGTTCCTTTCTGTCTACACTAACTTGCTTCATTATACAAATGTCATTATGTGAGTCTCTTAGATACCCACAGATATAACAGAAAATGGGTTTGGGGCACTCTTGGGGATGAGCCCTGAGGTAAACCTGCAGACACAGGTGCAGTGGTGGTTTTTTTTCTCTTTGCTGGCACCCTCACAATTCACACGTGGTGTTTAAACAGGCCTTCGGGGGCTCACTGGGACTTTGACCAATCAGAGCCAGAGCTTCCCCCAAGAGGAAGCCAGCAATGTCTTGTGCTTTTGCTTTTTCAGCCATCTGAGTGGACCACCCATCAGCAGTGAGAGAGAATCCACCAATAGGATTTGAACTGAAACCATATGGCACTATAAAAGGCTGCTGTAACAGCACAAACTGCTGTGTGGAACTATCACCTAAAAACACAGAGTAAGTGCTAGAGAAACTGAAGAGAAAAAAGAATTTATGTTACATTTATAAACTTGTGAGTGTGTATGTATGTGTGTGTGTGCGTGTGCATCTCTGGTGTCTCAACAAACTGCATTTCTATTTCCCTTCCCTGATATACTCCTTTCTCACTGAAGTGAAGGAACAGTAGAGGCTTGCGACGGAGTCACGGCTCCCGCCTGGGGCATACAACATGCCAACGGCTCACGGCTGTAAACTATGCCATTTGGCACGGGTCGCTCCTAAGCGGACACTGCCACGTGCTTGCCCGAAATGCCGCGCATCCTGCTTCACAAAGTCCACAGCCCTCCTCTGTTTGCCTCCGAACGGGTGTGGGTGAATAGAGAGGCCTCATGCAAATATTTATCAGATGTTGTTTGGTTTGAGGTCCCCTTTGGGAGTGTGAAGTATGTGAATGAGCACACACACACACGGGCTAATGTTAGATAAGTTTAATGTGAACTGAATTTACAAGTTCTCACTGGACAAATATCTGCTACATCCTTTGAACAACGTCAAGTGTACACATAAGTATGGTCTTCTTCAAGCTCTTCTCACACAAATAAACACACTGAATATACCGTTCTTACTTATACAACCTTTCAGTTAAGTTGCGGGTCTGCCCAGAACCGCTATCTCTAGGCCCTGTCTGCTGTCCTTGTGCCTTGGACAGGTGTGTGTGTGTCCACCTGGGAAACAGTTCAATATTCTAAGTGTTCTGTGTCTGGGGCCTGCTCCTCCATCCTGAATTCAGACAGTGAGGTCTTATTCATCAGTCACATGAGCTTCTGGGCATCAGAAAAGTGACCTGTGATCCGGGAGAAATCCCTGAGAGAAACTGCTTACCCGGGCCTTTCCATGAAGGATGCAGAGCCAGCATAGCTATCAATCTAACTCTCACGGCAGGAAGTACACTACGACACCTATGGATCCGACGTGAGATATATTTCAATGTCTGTGCTAGAGAATTGGGTCTCCTTTCCACTGTAGAAAACAGATGTCATGTAATGGTAAAACTCCTTTTACTGAGAGGATCTGAGGAAGTTATAAGTACTACTAATCATTGTCTAAAACAGGCCTATTATAATGGTTGCCTGTGGTCAATCAAACTACGGCAACAAAGGAAGGCCAAAAAAAAAAAAAAAAAAAAAATTTCCATGCTCGGTGAGCTGGATTAACTCTGACAGTAAGTTATCCTTTAATTCATAGCCAATCCCCTGGGGGTTGGGCTTAAATAGTTTCGTTAATCAAAATGTCAGAGAATATGCATGCAAAATAATGCATGCATAGGGAAAATCCATTGCATATAATGCAAGAATTAGTATGCGTCCTGCAGCCTCGCTGCCAACAACATCATATGGAGACTGACGAAGCTGAAGATTTGACAGTCAGTTCTCCCTTTCGTCTATATATTCGTCATGCAGCTCCTACTAAATAACACAAAACTATAGCATTGTGAATTACAACCTAAGTAAAACAAAATTTTCAGCTATGCTGATTAGTGTGTCCGAACATGCTCGTGTTTTGCTATTATGTTTTGCACCTCTGAGGATTAGGGTTGAGATTATAGAATAATGCCAACGCCTGCCCAAATGCAAGTGTGTGTGCATGTAGGAGACAAACAGCCACAACAGACTGTGAGTTCACAAGGGCCCTGTTTGATACAATGCGTGTAGCTGACATGCTGTGCCACATTTATTTGACCTGAGCCACTATTGTGCCAACACAGGCAGCTGTCAGGCTGTCGCTGAGGACACAGGCCAGGAACCTGCAGGCTGAGGGCTCGCTTTCCATGTGGGACTTGAACCTTGGTAAATGTACTACATTTTAATCGTTACAGGAAAATAACCAACTCTAAAAGTCTAAGCTCTGGAGTGCAGTGGCTAAATTAAATAATAAGTGCGAATAAGGGGCGGTATAGGTGTTGGATCGCCAGGGAGAATCAGTGACATATCAGCTTTCATTAATTGGCTGAAATGTTCGTTAACGTCACCCGTGCCTCGTTTTCAGTGATTATGAGTGTTTGAGTATCACAGATTTATGCGATACAGGTTTGGTTCTCTGTAACAGCTGAACCACAGAGGGCAGACAGCCTTTGTACTTGTGTGCACTTTATGACCTCTCTCTGTTTTTCCTGTGTTTCTCAAACAAAAAAACCCGAGTGTTCCCTGTTTGTGTGTTAATAAAATCGCCCTGCTTTTCCGATCTGTTACAGCACCATCATCATTATCGCCATCATAAGTATAATATTAATAATAGAAATAATGATTATTATTATTGATACACTGACAGGATCCTCAGATGGAGACTGGTGTAACCTCTGACCCACTGAACTTGTCAGCAGACTGAAAGGAAAACAAAGCCATGATGCAACCCCCCCCCCCCTCCACCAACTCCCCGACCACAAACTGAGCAAGAGTGGAGCCCCCAGAAATGACGGAACGGAGAGCATGACAGGAGAGTAAATGTGTGCTTATTTTGGGATGGTAGGCAGTAAAGCCATATGCTGAGGGGAGATTTAAATCTATCGTTACAACCACTATTAAATATTTAGTACCAACAACAAGTACAACTACATACTGTTTTACATATTTAAAATGCGTTTGTGTTGAAACTGTCCTCATTAAAAGTTCAAATTCAGATTTCGATTAGAAATTATAAACTCCAATAAACTAAAGCAGAGAATGTAAACTGGGTGGAGTCAAAAATACATTTAGACACAGTGAGGCCCAAACAAAACTACATAAACGTGTTAAAGAATTAGCAACACTTATGTTTTTCTCTGCTGTTGGTCTATGGTGGACATACTGATAACGGGGAGGTGCTGTTAATTACCAAACCAATTCGAAACAGAACTTCCCAGCAGAGTCAACGTCTTTCTGCGCCTCTCTCTCTCTAGGTCTCGGTTTGTACAGGGAGGCCTCGTCTCTTGCCAAACAGTGAACCATCATCCGCAAGCCGGCAAAAGCAATCTGGTTTTTCATTTTTCAGCGTGGCTGAGCCCAGTCTGAGATTGATTGTCACATATGGCCCCAGAAAACAAACTGTCAATACCTTGAGCGCCACGGAATTTGAACAAATAGCCGCTTTCCCATTCAAGCTGCTCACTGCGTCCCATTTAACAGATTTTATTGACAGTTTCCTTCTTGTAATTAAAGGGAAAACTACTGGCCAGCAACCAAAATAAAGTTCAAAGGTGGGGTCACAACAAAGGGAGACACGGGGCGGCCGCGTCACTGTCAGCGCTGGGCGATATCAGAGCCCGTTATCGACGTCCGCTCGCCTAACGATCGACACCTTATTAAAGAGGGATCTGAGGTGAACTTTATGCAAATGCAACGAGGGCCTATAATAACGCATTTGGGAAATGCAAATGGGGGCAGAAAAGGGGGTGTGGTGGGGAGGCTTTTCCACAGTGTGTGTTTGCGCGTGTGTGTACGCGCATGTGTGCTTTCCGCCCATGCTGAGCAGTATGGTTGCTTTCAAACCATTTCACTGACTGCTGTCCTCTTGGCGGTGCATCTGTGAGTTACACCATTGATGGCAACAACATTTCTATACATGCTTAACCCCTACTGCTCCAGTATGCTAATAAGCTACTTCACAAGGGTCATCATATATACATATACTATAATTCCTACGTTGTTTGCCATCCAATTCATAATCAGAAATGTTATCATACAAAGGTTACTACAGAGTCTAACTTATATGTTGTATAGAGTCTAACTTAAAATTTACACACACACCTCTATGTGAATGTGTATGCAAAGATGTGAGCAGAACGACTGGACAGAAGTCAATGTCAATGACTGTAAGAGAAAACATGCCAACGGGGAAGTAGGTCTGCCAACCTGAATTAGCAAGTGCTATAGCTTTGAGGGTGACGAACTCTTCCTTCTCCAGCTTCATACTCTTGTATTTCTTCACGAGCTGAAGGATGGCATTGTTGAGGTCGAGCAGGCCTGCTAGCTTGGACTGATCCTCATCCATGATATAGTCTTCAGCATACACCAGCTTGTCTTCGAAGGACAGTGAGCGGTATACCACGCGTAGGATTAAGATCTCCATCCAAGCGCTCTGCAGTAAACTCATCTGGTCTGCCAGCGAAAGTGTGGAGAATCCTGCGAGAAGACAGACGAGAGAGCGAATTGCACTTAAGGCGCTGCGCAAAATGATTATGAATTTCAAATGAAAAGGACAACAGACATTTTCAAAAAATGAGACATTATAATTTCATCACACTTTAGAAACAGTTTTTCCGAGTGATTTCTTTCCCTGCCGTCATGTGCCCCCAACACGACCTCATTCACCGAGTGTGAGAGAAAAGAATTTACCTTGGACAGCCTGGAGTCCCATCAGCTAAGAACACCGGAGGCCAGATTCACACATGCCTACTTCAGGGAATATTGGAAATCTGGCAGCGGACTGTGCTACGCCGCTGGTAAAGTGCTACTCAGAGCTCCCATCGTAAGGAGAAGGAGAGGCCACAGAAGACCCTCAGGGATGGAGCTCCTTATCTTCCTCCACAAGAAGCACCGATCAATGGTCCCCACCGCAACAGCCCAAAGACTAATTGCTAACCTTAACTTGCACTTCTTCTGCATTCCACACAAGGCTTTATTTTGGGCCAGTCTGATACCGACACGGTGAGGGTGGGCAAGGAATGGAGGGCATCACAAAAACTATAACATAAGCCTTGCATTGTCTACCTCACTGTGTGCTCAATGTTTTGCTATCATTTCAGTGTAAAATGTCTATGCTTATACAAAATTCCCAACACGTTCTTATGCTTAGGACCTGAGTAGATGAACTGTGGTAAAACCCCAACGTACCACAGTACGCTAGTATCAAAAAGTTACACTGTTCCGTCACTATCGACAAAAGTGTTAAGGCAACCATGATGTATTTCCTACAGCGCATTGCAGAAAATAAGCAAACGCATCTGAAGTTCTGATGAGGCTTCTCACGCGTTTGGATGCTTATCGTCTGCTGTCGGGACTTCCGACACAGCCGAAGGATTGTTTTGAGTGACAGCGAGGTGCTGCAATCCGAGCGGAGATGTTCACCAGTGTGCGGTGTGGGCGGAGCCACACGCTGGACAGTCCCTGATGTGGAACCACTTCATTTTTATCTCTCTCTGAGCTGATCGCTAATGGCAAGGGGCTCATTATGTACAGGTTTGGGGCTATTGTTTGTAACAACTGCTAATGTATTATCTCAAACTGTTAACATCTCTGATCTCATTAGGAGCAGTCTTATGGTGGCAAGCATTTGGTGCTTCTCCCCTGCCTGCTGGTACAATACCGCGGTGTGCCAGTTGGCAGGGCCGTCCGCCACGACTTAATAAAATCATCAAAAGGGATTATTCGAGAATTTCTTAAGGGGGTCTCTAATGCGAGGCGGCTGCGTTCCTGCGAAGGAGTCCACGATGAGACTTGGCACGACTAAAAATAAGGCCCTCATCCTATGCTCCTCATGACACAGGTACACTCCGATGGAGCAGGGCAGGGGGTAGATGAAGCAAGCGTCTGGAGCTGCTGGAGATGTGAAATCACACAATACTGAGCAAAAAAAAAAAGAGAAAAACAGAAGGTTTTCTCTGTGTGTGTTTTATGTACTGTTTGCTCACCGCAACATGGAAATACAGAATTATATGTATTTAGGGGGAGAATCACACACTGTAGATAAAACAGTTATTAGATTAACCTTTAAGTATTTCCTATTTTAGCTTATGAAACTGTAATACTTTAAGACCTTGAAACAGATTTTTCCTGCCAGATGATTAAATAAAGCAAAATCCAAGTGATCAAACAATATGGAAAAGACTGCAGGTGTAGGAAAAGAGATGAAGGTAAAAGAAAAATGGATAAAACAGACAAAGAGTTGACAGAGGAAGGGAGTGCTAGCAGAATTGGCTCAGGGGGTGGGGGGGACTGTCCACCGGGTAGCAGATGGACAGAGCCCATTGCCTCAAGCACCTTCCTGTTACAGCCCCCCCCCACCCCCAGACACTGCTGTTAGTAAATAATTAGATTTACACATTCCCCAATCTCCACACATCTCACCACCGAATAATTAAAAGCGGGATGATTAGTTTATTGAGTGCAAGGAGGAACTTTTTATTGAGGTCCATCAATGATTTTATCAGGGGCCCGGCCGCTTTTACGGTTGTCATGTGAGTGCGGGCATCCAATTTTTCTTATCTACCTGATTAATACAAATGCTGTTTCAGGACGCATTAATTAACAGATACAAATCTACGTTCTCATGGACGGATCGATACGGAGAAGAAAAGGAGCATCAATGTGAATTTACTGCTGATGACGGGAAAGGCTGACTATTGACATTTATGTGAGGAGAACTTTAAAGTTGACTCACACACCCTTTTCATCCTTGTAATTTCATTCGACAAAAAGATCCAGCTATTTTCACTGTAATTTTATTTCGGCTTCTCCCAATTCTTGTGGTTAAGGGATCTAAAGGATTCAACCCAGCCGGCTAAGCACAACCGAAAAGAAATCGTGCATTTGTCCCGATCAGCGGGACGCTAATTAGTCTTGAATGAATTCCTTTGCAGGAAAGATCACGTCTGTATGCGTGTTTTGATTGTGTTTGGGACAGTCCAACCTGATAATATATATTCTCTGTAGAGAAAAAACCCAACAGTTTACCCACTGGTTCTAAACAAAAAAGGATCAAGCATAAAGTCCGCACAGGTGGATTTGAATGCCTCAAACAGTATTCATCTTAATAATTCAAGAACTTCTATTTCCTTGTATAAATCTGTGTGTTACTTGTAGTAAACACGTAGGCCGTTGAGCTTCCTTCCAGTACAAGAGATGAAGCATTCTGAGCTCTTCCCACCATGATGAGGGGACAATCAACCCTGCCAGTCCTCTCTTGCCTCCTCCATCTTTCTCTCCATCCTCAGCCTTCTCACCCTATTTCTCAATAAATTGATGCACTTTGCAACCAGCTCAGAAAAAAAAGCTAAAGCGATTTGAAGTGGGGGGGGGCACTGATGGGAAAACATATCTGATGTCTGGACTAAGAAAAAAAAGTAAAAACTCACTGTGCTTTCAAAAGGAATAAGTGTTGGTCTCCTGGGTGACGCTCTGGCAGAGTTAACCTCTGGCCAGCAGGACTGCTCACTGAGCAGGCTTCTGGGCGTTAGCGCGCTGCCGCTCCTTCTACAGCTGCCGCCGCGTCTGCCAAATGCATCCTCACGGCGCCCTTGCGGTGCTCAGAGCAGCCTGGTCCTGGCCATGCTCACCCAGGAAGGCTTTACACACACTACCTTACCTGCTCCACAGTATCACTTTGGGGGTTTTTTGACTGTTTATTCACACCCAATCTGGGATGCTTTTTTCCATACATTTTCTCCCAAATTTAATTATGATCGTTTCAGACAATAAACCAAGACATTAAAATGGGGGTAAATAAATAAAAAATTTCAGTCATAATAAGGACAGCTTCATTACCAGTCGTATCTACTTTTCATCCAATCAGCATTTCCCAAAAATGATTTTTATACAAAAGCTGACAGTTCTGTAATTTACGTGTTAGATGTATACTATCATTTTCTTAAAACATTTAACCAGTATAGACTGTACATATTTAACAGAAAATCCTGCTCTGTGTCATGCATGTAACTGGCAGACTGATGTCCACCTTAATGGTACGTGGATTCAAGGAGAGGGTGGAGCAGGATGACGGCTCTGATGATGAGGTGGCAGCACCGAAAGTCACGAGGTCCCAGCTGTAAGATGGGAGTTCTCAGAGACAGTCACCCTGGGACTGGCCACTCACATGGCTTTGGGCCTGGACAAGTGCAAATGTTCAAACGTGCAAAAGTGCAAATGTTCAAACGTGCAAAAGTGCAAATGTTCAAACGTGTAAAAGTGCAAATGTTCCAATGTGCCAGTGCAACTTCTACAGGGCAAGGGGAACGCTCGGTCAAAATAAGACGAGGTGGCCTGAACAAAGGAAAGTCAAATTCAAACACAATTCATTAAAATAACAGTGTAAACGCTGGAATATCAGCCTGTTTTTTGAATGGCATAATTAATTGCAGCTTAGGGGCAGAACAAACCATGTGTTTAGTACTTGTGTGTGGTGTCTGATATGTGTTAGCTCAAACTGTTGTTCTTCCCATCCTGGTGAGGTGGGAATTTAACACAGGCGAGACTGAAATGCGGATGAAGCTGCTGCTTTACAAAATCACGAGGGTGGATGACGGTCTAATGGAAACCCATTGGTCTGAAATATTGAAAATGGCAAAGCACTAGAATGACTATGACAAATACACTGTTGACTATAGGAAAAGAATGAGTTTGGCATGACAATCCAAAAACAAGACAGCTGCAATTTAGAGCACAGAATTTAAAAATCACTGTTTCTACATCTTGCAGTTTGCTTGTTTTGTTGTGTAACCAATACAAATTGAGGTCTTCCAATGACTGGCCTGTTTAAATTACTGCTCTGCTGAACAGAGATCTGTACGGTAAAGTCGAGTGCAGCAGTTCACCCTAGAGGAGCAGGTAAAGGTGGGAAACACACTAGGCGGGCGCATGCACAGGGGAGTCGAGCTGAAAAAGTGGCAACAAAAACTGAAAGGTGGCTGCATCCTGACCTCCTGGAGGAGAACCAGAGGGCACCATGGTGCCATGAGAAAGGACCACCCCGCCAAGCAAATATTCACAGGCCAGTATGCAGGGTCTTATGGTACAGGGCACACCTGTATCCCACACAGTAACACACCAGTGTGCAGAATGCACCTGTATCCCACACAGTGACACACCAGTGTGCAGAATGCACCTGTATCCCACACAGTAACACACCAGTGTGCAGAATGCACCTGTATCCCACACA
>JABJVR010000021.1:4332553-4354531 GCA_025773905.1 Chitala chitala | reverse complement strand
CACCAGTGTGCAGAATGCACCTGTATCCCACACAGTAACACACCAGTGTGCAGAATGCACCTGTATCCCACACAGTAACATGACAATGTGCAGTACGCACCTGTATCCCACACAGTGACATACGTTAACTTCCTGGATTGTTTTGTTGAAAGCCAACAAATATTTGCACACTTCAGACACGTAAAAGCCCATCTTCATTCTTTTCATACAACCTTGAAAAAACTGTTCTGAAGCACAATTTTCAATTATTAATTATTCATACATAAACATCAGGTAACCAATTAATGCAAGACAAATCAAAACAATCACAAAAGTGCCCGCAGTTATATCTTCCTTAGTCAAATACCAGCAGATGACGTCAAATAATAGGAGGAATGTTAGTAATATCCGCCATGTGCATTTGTTTTACAAACTGCAATTCTTCTTACTGGATCGGCCCGTTTGCCCCAGGGAAAGGGGAAGAGGCATATCGTCAACTAATCACAGAGTCAGGGGGAGATGCTTGATTCTAATGCACCTAATTAGCAATCGGCACACTCTTAATTGCATACATTAGAAGTGATTCGTAGTGGAGATTAATTCTAAATATACCCAGACAGCTGGTTAAGATGCCGTGGATTACTGTATGGACTGTACTTTTCCACTTAATTAGATATCAAAATGGAGCAACGGCAGGCGGAGCACCGCAGCAATGGGCGGGGGGGGGTCCGTACAGCCCGGCCTGTATGGCCCGGTCCCCGCACTGCACTACAGCAACTGGTCGAGAGATGCACAGATGGACCACCATTAAAAGCATTGCTGGAAAGCCATTTTAAATAATAAAATATCAATATTTACATTTTAATTGACCCCCCCCCCCCCTCCATTTCATCCCCAGGGCCGTTTTGTCATTTTCCTTACTGTCATTGAGGCACAGGGTGCCCAAATTGTCTTTCACGCAGGCATAGCGATGACTGCGCCCTGTTAGGGAGAGATGTCTCAAACGTTTCATCTGTTAAGGTGCACCTCACTCAGCCGTTAACTTGCACAGTGTAGCAACAGAATTATAACAGCATTAAGTATACAGGATAGCAAAATAATACCCATAACTTTTTAAATTTTCTTGTTTTCAATATAAATACAGGGCAGACATCCAACCGTAACATAAGTCTAGACATTAAAAGAGACAGCTTACTAAGGAGACTAGGAAAATACCAGCAGTAAAGAAATCAATAAATGACTTATACACTAACATATGTCATCAAAATGGCGGCGGGCCTCATCACATGACTATAAGGATCTGCTTATCTTCAGGGCTGGCGCAGTCAGCGTTACAAACAAGTAACCAGAGCCCAAACCGGGTGGACAAACAAGGCTGCCTCAGGATGCTGGAGACCCAGAATTAGCCTGAGCGGCAAAAACCTGTTACAGCAGGCTTTGTGTCTTGGGGAGTGGTTTCCTACCTGAGAAGCACAGAAAAATACAAAATAAAAAATTTTCTTTAGCTCCGTTTTTACCCTCCGTATTTTTTTTTTTCTGCTGAGGTTCGCAAGAATGACACCAGTTTTGCAGTATTCCTATTAGGGGAATTAGTGTTGTGTACACAGAACTCAGGAGCTCACCCAAGCCAGGCACAGTATCACTTGATGCACCCCCCCCCCCTTCCACTCCCCCACACTTGCATTGAAGGGACAGAAGTTTCCAGCAATCCCTCAGAGAGCCAACAAATGGGGCTCTGCAAAAAAAAAAAAAAAGCAGATGTATTTCTTCCCAGAGAGCGACGGGTTTAGTGTTATATTAGCAGCAGCTTGTTAATTCATTACCTTGTGCTTTCAAAGGCCTTTACTGAATGCAAAATCTATGTGTTTAAAGCTGTTCCATCAAAGACCTTCACTGACACAACGGCATCAGAAAAGGCAGTGCATACAGCTGAACACTAAACAGCTTCTAAACCGGATAGTTTTTAATGCCTGGAATATTTGCTGCAATATCATCACTTTAAAAATGATTTAATACTTTTCAGAAAATCCCATGTTTTACTGTGTGGAACTCTAAGATGTTATGTAATCTTAAGAGTTTTTGAAACATTCAAATCAGGCAACCTTTGATAGCTGCCATGTACAATGTGGGTATTGTCCCTGTTTAATACAAACAAAAACAGCAGAGAGAACATACAAAAACTGCTCATTTGCAATAAACCTCCTGCCAGCCCAGTGCTGTTTTAATAGAAGGCGACTGAAGTTCCTCTTTAAGCTTGCCTTAATGCTTCCAAGACAAGACATTACCCCATTCCACAGCAATGAGCACCTTTTAATTTCTGAAAAAGCCACGGCTGAAAATCTTAATTAATTGTTCCATACTGCTTCAGGGTCATTATGCAATGTAATAAAGGCCGTGTAATTATGAAATTTTACAGCCATTACTGCTGCTGATGGCTCGTATTTCATCGCCAGGCGGGCCCAGCGGTTTCCCGGCTCACGGCCCCTGTTTTGATGGACTACACACAGATCTATCAGGCCCAAACAATAACCGGGCCAGGCAGCTGTAATAGCTACCCACAGATGAAGCAACAGATAAAGATAAACTATAAATCCAGGCCACAAATGCCACCGTGGGTTGTGGGGTGGCGGGCGGGGGGGAATTTGGGTGGAACGTGGTAAAGAAAGGAAATTGGTGGGTGCATGTGTATGTTCCAGTGTATGTTCCTGTGTGTGTTCCAGCTTATGTTCCTGTGCATGTTACAGTGTATGTTCCTGTGTGTGTTCCAGCGTATGTTCCTGTGCATGTTCCAGTGTTGCAAGGAGCCACATAAGTCATCTTATACATATAAATAATAATAAACCTCAGAAATTTGGCACTCAACAGAGCGTATTTTTCACGTCAAAGCAGAAATGCCAGAAAATGGCATGAACTGGTAAGGCCATACATAATGGGCACAGACGGCCATTTTCATGTAGTAATGTGCATTTTGGGGCCAAGCCATATAAGAGAGGGCAATTTAATGAACAATGATATTTCCACTTGGGCTCTTCGATTTGGAAGCACGTACCGATGGAACCTCAAATTTTGCCCTGGAGCACCTGGCTCCGGGATGTGTCCTGTCATCATAGCTACAGGAAGTGGCAGAAAAACACAGGAGCACCGTGATCAAGCTGACCAAGTGGTAGCACAATGAACAAAAAAGGTGAGTCGGTGAAAAGAAGTGTGGGGGTCAGGTGGGGAGGGCTTCAGGGCCAGAGTAGGTAGACCCGAGACGGGAAGACCCTCAGATAGAGGGGAGAGTCCTCTTTCACACTGATAAAAGTACATGCAAATTTGAATTTGAATCTGAATTTGAATGAGGGACGACACCGTGCGAGAGAGAGCCTTAGAGATGACCATTGTGAGGAAACGTGTCTCAGAGAAAACTACAACCTGGAGCACCTTCTGTCATTAAAAAAAGATTAACCACATTGAATTCCTTCTTTCAGGCCATTTTGTGTTTGGCCTCAGACCACTTAAACGGCTGGCTTTGGTCTTTGTGTTGGAGCAAAAGAGAACGGGGGGGGGGAGGGGGTAAGAAAGGGAGACAAGGGTCTGTGAAGTTAAAAATGGGATGCAGTAGGGAGTAAAAAGAGGAGAAGGCAGAGCTGTGAATCTGTGGCCCTGTGCATCACTCCAGGAGCTGAATGTCGAACGGTTGCCTCATACGCTACGAGGTCAGAATGGAACCTGAGCTGGCTGCTCACATCATGCACAAATGGCCACTACTGTACATTTCATTAGCAGCCGACACTTACATCAAATGTCTACCTAAATAACGTGACTAAAATCCTGCATAATTGACCACCTTTTTAATGCTGCACGCTCAATGATAAAGAAAAGCAAAATTGTTCATTTTATTTTTATTATTTGTAGTTTTGTCTCTATTTTCTAGTTGTCATTTTGCCTTAAAAAATATTCAAGTACAAGAAAAGACTAAAGTCAACTTAAAATATCAATCATTTTATTCATAAGCAGCACACTGTGTACATCAGTGCATCGCCATGTTGTGCCAAATCATCGATAATAATTTACATTGTGATTAGGCCAGTCCCAGGTCCAAGGCAATCCAGTAAATTCTGCCTTTGTCTGGGATCTCTGTTTAACCTGCATCCCTGCCTGGATCGCATGCAGTGAAGCTCCGTTATAATTCCTCAGGGCAACAATCTGACAGTTCAAATCCAATCCCATTTCCCTGCCTGCTTGTTCTCTGATGGAAAGGATGCCCCCTCTGAACTGTTATTTTGGGGGCTGCTGGGGGTTGGGGAGGGGAAATGGCCATTTCATGCTTGTCTGTGAACTTTGCATGAACCGTCTGAAATAATGTAATGTGATGACAGGCCGGTTATACCTTCCACTAAATTTGCTGTCTGGAATGAGTAGGAATGGAGTTTGGTTTGTGTAATTACATCTATCTATCTTTATACTCCAGCAGCATATCGCAAATTGAAAATACTAAAAATTGACTGTTCATTCTGATATTTAATGATTGCTGAAGACACGCCAATGATTTATTGGTTACTTACCGATGTGACACATTTGCATCTTATTAGGTGGAGATTACGCAGGCTTCACATTGCAGGATGAGGCTTGCTGCTGTCTGATGGATTGATTTGATTTGCAAATGCAATCAAACTAATAACAGGGAAAAAATGAGCAATAATGCCTTGTTTTTTCAACTGGCAATCATGATGCCAGCCCCCCCTCTGGTCCCAGCTGACGCGTCCTGATGCTCTGGACGTAGCAGGTGACGAGACGCACAAAGCCAGTCTGTGGCGATCCCCGGGTCTGACCAGACAGGCGGCGAGCGAACTGCTGGATGTGTCAAAATCAGCAAGGCTACTAAGGATGCACTGGAGGCCAGGCGTATCGCAGGCTGTGTGCTCTAGCGTGAAGACAAATGCAGGTGCTCACAAGGGTGGGGCTAATGACAGGAAAGCCCCGTTTATAACCAGTCCTCATCCTGCGGGCAGGATGAGAGGGGGAGGATCTTACTTTGTTTCAGACATGCTGGCCTGTGGGAAGGGGGGGGGGGTGACCTCTCCAAAAACATCCAACAACAGTAATTTCCTCGAGCACAGCTTTCTGTGCCAGTGTGGCCAGATTCACTGCAGGAAATCACTGAGGAATTCTGATTACAGAAGCACTGAAACTGATACTGATTTGCCAGTTTTAAACTTCAGACAAACCAATATTTAGAGGGCAGGAGTGAGTGCTTCTTCCTGGATGACAGAGAAACGCCTTCCATGGCTGATGTGGCAGGTATTAAAACACCACGATTTTCCAGCTGCAGATAAATAACAAAGGAACTGAATGCAATATTTTACACTTTCAAAAGCATTGTGCATTCACAGCGCGTTGACTGGGGTTATGCATTAAAAGCTTCTAGTCCTTGCATAAGGTATTCTGTGTGGTGTGAACCTCCATCCAGGTAAGCAGGCCACAGTGAAACCGCCGCTGAAGCGGAGCACATGTGACACCAAGCGTGAGGTACGTGTCACATACCTCCTGTGTTGCCATAGCATCTGTCAGGCTTGCCTAGAGCGTTTTGCTTCCTGTGCAGCCTGAGACTTGTGGCAGACTGTACCTCCAGGCCTGTAGATGGTGCTGAGCTGAAATTACCAAGGTAATGGTGTGCAGGAAGCCCTACTGAATTCTGTGTAATTTTACCTGCACTCAAATTTATACTTAACCCAAATTCAATTTGATACGAGTTTTTACTGTGGATTTGGAGGCCCAGTGTACACTGTGCATTCAGTGCTCACTACTAACTAATGAAAACTTTATCAGGATGCAAATCTGGTGAGATTCATGCGATACACGTCTCTACAACATGCACTTGGAGTGCTGGTGTGTCACATTCTGCACGCCATGACAGAGTGATGCGACATAAGTGTGTGTGTATGTGTGTAATTAATCCCCTCTCCTATGCTTAGATACTCTAAACAGCTGGGAATTTTTTAGAGTTTAAGAAGAAGGAAGAAGAGTGGATCAGAGGAGAGAGTCCCCACAGATAATGGTCAACCTTCTTAATCTTAGGGTGAGGGGACTTGGGTCGGGCTCTCGAACAGAAAAGAACCTTTCTGGCACATTGCAGAGGCGTGTTCCAGGCATTAAACACAATTTAAATGTAAAGTCCTGACTGGAATGAACAACACTGTCTTTTACAGTAACGGGCAAATCTAACAGCGCTAATGCACACTCACAGGACAGGTGTGGCCAATCACCTTATCACTGCCTGCTTTCACCTGAATCAATTTTTCAAATCCTCTGTAGAAAATTTTAATAAAACAATAACAATTGTACAGTCAGGTTTGACTGGAAACTGGCAATGATCAGAGTCTGATGATGTCATTGGTCATCTCTGTTAAAGAGTAATATGCTGTGAGGCAAAACAAATGCCCCCTCTGTCTGTGCTCCCCTCGTGCCCCCATAACTCCCCAATCAAATCCTGCCTGCACACAGCCTATGTTTTGTAGCCATTTTCTTGGTGTGTCAGACCTAATTTGCTGTGTCTCACTTAACTGAATGTAGGGGTGGTGGTGCTGTTTGGTAGGGGGGATGACAAAAAACCTCTGCTAAAAGTGAAAATTTGATTTGCTAAAAGGAGCTTAGGGCATCTATTAATCAATATTTCTCCAGTGGCAGGTTTGGGCCTGGGGTGGTGACAGACAGCCTCTCATTTGGAAATTGGTTGGAGAATAGTAAAGCAAACAAGGGAATGGGCTGAGTGTTGTGCTAGTAAGGGAGGGCGCTTCTAAAAACTGCCCCAGTGCGAGCTTACACCCTCACTGAGACACACTGGATGAGTGGGATCAAATACTGCATTATTTTAAAACATGATCGATATGACAAATATAACTTAATTTCATTAAAAGCAAAAAAGCTGTACATGCTAATATAATACAAAAGGATGTGAAACACATGCAAACTCTAACAGTGCTCAGAGGAATGAGCACAAATAATATCACTATTGGACATGAACATTTGGGAACGATCTTAAACACAAGAAGCTAACCTTAAAGCCACTTCTGGCTTTCATTCTCTGTGACAGACCATGGAAAGTTAGTGTCCTGCTGGCAGAAAATGCTCACTTGGAAGAACAAGAAAAGAAAACATGTCCACAGCTTCTCACTCTCTACGTTTAAGCCGGTGAGTAAAAATGGCATGGTTTGGAGCGTGTGGCAGGTGAAGCCACAGAGATGAGCTGGAGCCCTTCTGAGCGGTGAGGTCCAACATGCCGTCACCACACATGACCGGTGCTGTTAAACGCACAGCTCTGCAAATCTGATGCTGTCTCCCCCCCCGCCATCGTCAGCCTTGAGTCTTCCTGACACACCGACGGACCTGAACCGCCTGGGATTGCTCTGCACAGAGCGCAGCTGTAGGTGCCGTGTTATAAAACTCTTCATCAATAAAACGGTTGGCTCTTTTTTTGATCCTGCGTCTCGGTGTCTCGCTCAGGGCCTGCTGTAGCAGCACTGCTCAGGCAGGGTGCTTGCAGGGGAAGCCAGTATAAGGACCTATCAGATATCCTGTCGCCCAGCCACGAGCGCTAAGCCTCCACGGCTCTCAGCCTTGATCAAAGTCCCCGTCTCCTTCTCAGTAAGGGTGTTTTCCCCTAAACCTAATTCCTGACATCAGACACACAAAGCACAGTTAAAGAAGGCGCTTCTTTGAGCACACACTGACCTGGCAACCCTGTGCCTCACGCGCATGCAAGTGCATCTTGTTTCAGGTGGCTAGACGGGCCAGAGACCGGGCTGAGTAAGTGGCTCTGGGTTCTTTGTTAATGAGGTTACATGCGAATATTCTAATCCTATGTGCAGCACAGCAACACGCCTGACCGTTGAGCCGATAATCGCCTTACCCTGCCTGCGTCCCAACCCACCCTGCGAAACCTAGCTGCTGTATTCAAGTGGGAGTGGGAACTTGGGGAGGGGGGCGGCCCACTGCGTCTTTGCCCCGGCTCCCCACTTCCGTGGGCCGCTATGAGCGTACGATGTAGCCCTGACAATGGACACGCAGCAAGGGGGGGCGGAGGGCTGGGGCTAGGCTGGGGGGGGGGCAGTGGGGGCAGCTGGGAGGGGTGGCCGAGCGAGAAGACGGAATGAAGTGGAGTGTGGAAGCACCTCAGTATCTACATAAAAGAGATTAGAGACGACAGGGTTCCATTTTACAGCTCCATCATATTGTGTTAGCACACGCTTATCCCAGCACCGGCGAAAATTGAAAAAGAAATAAAGAAAGAAAATTCCCCAAGATAGGCACAAGAATAGGGGAAGCCTGGGCAATTTTAGCAAGCATAAAGGCACTCTAATAGCAGGGACCCTGCTATGCTAAAGAGGCACTGTTAGGACCCCAATGTCCATTCAAGTTCCTGCTTATTCCTTTAACAGGAAGTCAAGTACGACTGCTTCCTTTTGTGCCTCTCCATTCTCAGATAAGGCATGTCACAATCGCATGACAGTACGCTTTCATTTATTTTTATTCCACCATAAAAAAAAATCGTAATTCTATTTACAGATAAAAGTCACGCTAAATGGTCTTTTTCTCTTTTTAAATATTTGCTTTTCTTCCCCAGTCTTTAGTTGTCCACGCAACTGACATGAGGCTTTTTATTAAAATAAAATTACTCACTGAAAGCCTTAATCTGGCAAATGAGATTCCTCAGTGTAATCCACATTGTGTACGTTGAAGGCAATTTGGTTTTTTCGTATTTGGTTAATATCACGCTCTTAAATCCGACAGTCATTTAAATGCAACGACATCACAGACGGCGGCTTCTGAACGAGCCGCGATCTCCTTCCGCGTAGCCTCCGCTCGCATGCTGGAACTAAATTAAAAGCGCGTCAAAAGTTTGCGTAGAACTCATTAATATGTAAATAGCCACTTACGATCATTATAATTTTGTTTGCTGCAGTGGTATACAAAAAAATTGAAAAAACAAACCTTGCCTGAGTGTGTTAAGAAACAAGTCAACAAGGGTTGGACCTCCCCCCCTGCCTGCCCAAAGCAAAAAGAAGTGTGCATCTTTAACTCCTTTCAACAAAACACAGACTGCTTCATTATCCGGTGCCCCCCAACACGGCAGCCCCAGTAATACTGAGTGATGTTTAAATTAGTTTACAATTTGCCTGCTCCAGAGCTGGGACGGCTCTTAAGCGAGCGCGCTCAGAAATGTCAGCCGTGCTCCCGACCACGGTAACAAATTGTTGCCCATACGCTGAGCACCTAATGACTTCAAATTAGCTCCAGCGCGGGCGCCTGACAGTTTGTTACGACTGTTAGCAACATAGCCGCCGTATCATGAGCGATAAATTGGTTTCAGCTCTCTCTGGGAGAAGGGGCCTTCATCAATTTGATTAAAAAAATTACTGTACCATAGAAAGTGCGGAGACAAACTGCTATAAAGGACAGACAAATAAGCTACGGAAACAGAGACAGAGAGGCTGATGCTGAGCTTTAAGAGTGGTTTACAGAGGGGTACTTGTAGTAATATCGAAGGCGTTTTTTTTTTTTTACTGGTGTTGGGGAGACGGTTCTTTCCTCTGTGTCAACACACAAGGTGTGCTTTTACAAAACACCAAAGGCAGAACTCACTATCCTCTGGAAGATAAACAGGGGGAAAAAAACATTTTTTTTCTGGATTTAGAAGTCCTTGTCATGAGATCTCACCAGAATAAACACATGGTCTTGATAGAAAGGTCAGCAAATGTACAGACACAGAGGAAGACATTTTTTTTCCAAACAGAGAAACACCCAATGTGGGCTGGATAATACCGTCCTCCTTCAAGTGTTCAGCCGCTCCACATCTGCACTGGCACCAGGAGGTGAATGAGCCCCAAGGAGATGGTTTATTAAAGAGTGCTCAAAAGAGTCAATACGCCTCCTTTTTTTTGAGGATGGGGGGATATTCAGGGACACAGTCCTCGATCAAAAAGAGAAATGCTAGAATGTTCTAACATCCATTCGTTTAGTTTTACCTTGAAGTATTTAATTTTGGAAGACAAAAAAGGCTAGAGGTGTGATCTTAACGTGCCTCAAACATGGCAACTGGTCGCTGGCAAACGTCCACGGGTCTACAGGGCTGCCCTTGGGCAATCTGCTGTGGAGAATCGGAAATAAATTCTTGGTCCAGCTACTCGTGTCTGGGAGAAGGCTGGCACTGAGGTGGCACTAAGCCCATTACAGGCCTTGTGTTCCACTACCCACCTGGCCTGTGCCCAGAACCCACTGGACTGGAAGGTGGTGAGAATTATGACAAGAGTAACCAGACAGAGCTCTCCATACACGTCAGGTATCGGGCAGCACAGCGGTCAAGGTGCTCTTTCGACAAATTAAAACATCACGGCTGCAGCTCCCAGCAACGCCTCTGCTTTTACAACAAGAAACACTTAGCAAAACCTGCTTTGGCAGACATGCAAAACTGTTCAAACAGACTAATAGCATAACTGTAAAGGCACTGGCTAGACAAAGGAATTAACAGGTATTTCCTTTTTGCCAAGCTTAGAAGCATATGAGTATTCATCTGAAAGTTCAGGAGCAGGCACTTTAAGAAAAAGAAACTAAATTTGCTGTAATTCAAACAGCACCTCAACAGCCCACATTTTTAACATTCTTTTATCCCCTCCCAACACCCTCAGCGTTTAAACCTCACTATTTAATCAACTATATCCCATAATCAACTCCTAATCTGAAGGCTTCTCCTATTCCTCCATCTTTATTCACCGCCCAGTTCCATTCATGTCAAGAGTAGGAGATTAGAACTGGATGTTCGTCTCACTGAACAGGCCTGCCTGAGATTAAAAGTAGAAAAAAGGCTTTGTTAAGTAGATTAACTGAAATTCCCTCATTCTGCTTGCTGATGCTGCAGGGAAGCAATAACTGCTACCAAAAAAGACATTTTCCCATAGCAGTTAAGTGGTGCGCTGTCATTTGTCAAGCAAAAGTGGGCGTGGCTTCAAATGGACCGTGATGATTGGCTGTGATGTTCCCTTGTGTTGTTTTAAAGGGGTGTTTCAGAGGTGAAGGGAACATACAAACAAAGTCTTGACTTCTCAGTTTGTGGTGGTGGGTCACAAATGCAAACCCAGGAGAGCAATAACCCCAGGTCGTCTTTCTGGAAGGATGCAAGGCTCAGCTTGCAGCAAACCTGACTAAAATCGGCGGATAAGATTCTCATTTGAAACTGAACTCTCAGACCTTCTGGTTGATGCCAGCTGGGCAACTGGATCCAGGACTGTGTAAATTACTCTTTGAAGCTTTCCCATTGCGCTGGTGATTTTACTGAAACCGAGTGTTTAGGAAAAGCGGCAGTACTTATGGCACAACAACCATGTCCTATGTTTGGCTGTTAGTCAAATGGACTGAAAGCAGTTTAAAATAAGAAGGAAATAACAGCAGCCTATCATTTCGCTTGTCATTTCCATCCTGAATCACTGCCGGTGTAGCCTTTCCAGACCAACAAACAGGTTTTTAGACATAAAATATAATGCTGTAAACTGTCCTATTTCATAACAGATTTGTTCATTTATAGTACGCACTGTATATTTTCACTCAGTTTAGTCATCCTGTATTATTAGGTACTAATTTAATTCAACTTTTTTCTTTTTCACTATTTTTACAAGAGTAAAGTATGACTTATACGCTCTTTTTAAAAGATCAAGAATATTGCTGGATCTCCCTCAGCAAACATTTTTCAGTTTTTAATAAAAAAAAATCCTTTTCCAAGTCAGTACAGCATCCAATCCCGTTTCGGTTTGAAGTGTAGACAGGTGAAGTAACACTTTATGACACGTTGCTTTTATCGTGCGATGTTTGGGGCAGCCACTGGCGGGTGGGTGTGGGGTCAGATCCTCACCGGGGATGTGTTTGGCCCAGCCAATGTTCACCACGAGCTCCCTGTCAGCCAGGTCGCAGAGCGTGGTCAGGGCCTTGATGTCGCTGTCCGGCACGGTGGGGTCTGGCATGGCATAGATCTTCTCCGGCTCGGCCACCAGAAGGTGGGACACGATCTTATTATCTGCAAAGCAGCCAAAGGGGACTGTGTTTGAACACCAAGGAGAAGAGAAGAAAAACAAAACAAACAACATGAAATCATAAGGTTGGCCTCAGCAGTCCAGCTGCACAGACATTCAATCAGAAACACGACAGTGTGAGGCGGTACACAAAAGGTCAAAATCACAAAACAATCACTCAAAAAATGTTCTTAAATTATATTCACATTTTCAAGCCATTATCACAATTAAGAGTCACATTGGAAGGTCTGCAGAAAATCAAAACATTGTATAGAAATTGTCATACGTAGTGCACTGTGATAGAAACATCTAGAAAAATGTAAGAAATATGCTTGCAGTGCTGAACTTAGTGTTGAAGGACTTGTGCTGGTGAAAAGGTTTGATTATTGGCAGAAGGCATATTTGGTGTTGGAGACCTTTTCACCTGTGCAGGTATGTCGTGAGGCACACTGACATGTCTAAGGCTATATGACTCTGAACAGAAGTATAGTGCAGATGTGGGCATCTGGTTTACAGCGACAGCCAATTAGTAAATTAAACTGCATCTGTTTACACCTTTATTCCTGGGTACTTAAGACAGTGTGGGAGGAGGTGGGAGAACTGTGGATCAATCAGAGAAGACCCTCCACTCCAGGGAGGAGAGACCTTGGAGCATTATCTCTAGGTAAATCTTATTTAATGTTTCCCTAATTAGAATCAATGCAACCCAATTTTCAGTCCTTGTGCCTTTGTTATGTGAGAATAATCAATTGCCCGACCACTCCAGCACTCTTGAAGATCGCTGCAGAAAAGCAGCCACAGTATTGCACTGTTATGATCTTTATTTTAAAGATAATATCTGAAGAGGTCCGCTCCTGGTTCAGCCGTGTTAAACGTGACAGATGATACGCGTTGCTTTTAATAAAAAGCAATACGCGGTTTTTTGCCCGCGGTGGTGACTTTGCATCAGAAAAGTGAGCTATAATGACTAGTGCCCTGCTGAGGCGGCGAATTTGGAAAAACAAACCTCGAAAACGCCTTTGCGTGCGCGATAGCAGAAAGTAATTCCTTGCAGTATTTCATATTGAAAAGTTAAGGATCAAAGTAAAAATGAAGGGGGGTGAGCGACGGATAGATGGAATGAATCGGAAAACGAGTTGCGCAGAGTAAATCAAAATAAAACCAAAACCTACCGGTTATCCTTTCAATTACAGCGATGTTTTCTGCACTATAATTATTATGATTATTTCTGCAGCTATCACACATGAAAGCATATTGTATTCCACGGGAATATGCTACCATTAAGTAAAAAGGCTTTAGGGACAAATCTGTTAAGCACTGAATTTCTATGTGTTTTGCGGAGCAGTCAGACAGCTTGGGAGACTGGTATTGTGGGTTTGATGTCTTTGCCAGATTGGATTTAATCCGGATTAAAGCCCCCCTCCCATCCCCCCCCCCTCTTTCTATGACACAGGAAAGGGAGGTAGGGGATATGCAGAGGTTTCACCATGCCTAATGTTAGCGAAATATAATTCACTTTGAGCTTTCGCTTTTAATATTAAAATACAAAAAGCATGCAGATGCTACATTTGTGGACGTCACAAATGAGATTAGCCTTAATATTTTACGATCTGAATTCACAAGACGATTTAGCCCAATATTATAATATTAAAAACATACAGGAATAAATACGCAAACTGTGTACACAGGCACATTCCGCAGGGACATTTTTTAAGCTTATGAAACCCTCTCACTGATGGTTGTCTTATGTGACAGAAAAAGGCATTTCATACTGAGACAGCTGAGGTAGGTCCAGCTGCACGGTAAATAACTGAAATTTTCTGTATGTCCCTGTGATTGAAAAATTTTAACTGGCTGATATCATTCTGGGAAAGGATGCAAGCCCCAAGGGGCTAACTATTTTGGCCAGAGTTTGTAGCCATGATCCTGGTGCAGAACATGTAGGTGCCATTGCCGGCTTCTGCTTGCTTATTTTCGGCTATGACAAAAGTATCATTAGCGATTAGCTGTGGCATTCGGTCTAGTGGTCACCAAATGGAGCCCCTGCAAAGCCATGGGGCTGTAGGGCAGGGTGGAGGGATACGGAGGCTTGTCTCTCACATGGCTTTTTGGGCGGCAGGGTCAGCTGCGGGTTCAGGTAGGGGCTGTTTTCTGCGTCTATCCTACGCTTGTACTTCTGCCGACCTCCACGTACTCTGTCGAGCCTCACACCTGTGGAAGAAAACAAAGACAGGTCATGCCTAGGATCGCCTTGAAATTTAGGGACAAATATTTTTTTGGGGGGGAGGCACTACCACTGGTGACAGTGGACATTGTTGAGTCACAAAAAGCAACCGATTAAAGGCAGGAATCTGCTCTCCTGGTTTGTAACGTCTATGCACCACCTGCAGTGAACACACTAGCAAATGTAACCAACAGTTAATGTATGAATATTGTAATGACAAACCGGATAACAGAAACCCAAGCTGTTTGTTAGCTCTACTGGAGCCTTTTCAGTTTTTTTAAGTTTTACATCAGGTTTTTTAACTTTGCTTAATGGTAAGAGGACGGGATTTGCCATCTGGTCGCTCACTGGCAAAACACATACAGCGTCAGACAAAAGCATTAATCAGAATTAGGTTTATTCCCCGTTATGTTTTCACATACAAGGAATTTGTGGTGGTGATGTGGTGCGAAAACAGTTTGGAGAAATAGGAGGAAAAACATACATAACACAGATAAAAGCAGGAAGGGTAGGAAGTTCTACAAACAGATGTAAAACTTTAAGAAAACAATACAACACATTTGTTAAATAGTTAAGTCAAAATGACCAGTGTGCAAAACATAGCCTGGCTGACATATTGTGCAAATGTAAATACAACAAGTTCTGTTAGTGAACGCATTGTGCTGGAATATGTAACGTCTACAGAAATTAGGATTGTAAAAAAAATTTTTGTCAGGAAATGTTAGTTTAAATATTCCTTAATATTTAATTAAATATAAGAACTCATCAGGCCACAGGAAATTCTTGCTGTACTGAAGCTGTATAATGGGGAAAAAAATAAAGAAATGATTCAGGACAGATAACGCAGCCTCCTGTCATGTTTCCTCACTAAAGCTACTGCGTGGGCTGTATGTACGTGAACACGTGAATCTTGTGCTTTTCATGTCTGTTTTTTATCAGCATCTGTTAGATACACAATATTGGTGATCAATGCCCTTCTGATTCCTGTCAAACAAAAGTATGGAACAGAGGAAGAGGAAATCTATTGTAGAATCATGGTTGTAAAAACACACCCAATTGTATTTTTCCCCCATCTGAGTGAAAGCAGCACCTTAACGACCCATCCCTCCTTTTAATTAATTGACATACAAAGGAGCACTAATTTAATTATGCACTCCACTCCTGGGACAGGTGGTTTCCTTGGAAACCACTTAAACAGGGGCACGGGACGCACCGTTTCGCCACAAAGGCGAGTGCAGCAAATGCGTGTGTGTGTGATGTAAGATGCACCAGGAACTTGCACACACTCCCTCACAATTAAAATCCTGGGCATATTGCAAGTAACTCGCATTAGAATTGCTTGTGATGAATCAGCACGTTACATCCTGCTTTAGAAAACTCACGCAGTGTTACAACAATAAAAATGCAATTTCCACACATTTCTGTTCTCCCCGTACCAGGACTATAGACACTGTAACTACAAATATTTCTCCTCAAAATGATGGTTCTCTCTCCTAATAGCTATGTAAAAAAAAAAAAAATCTTTATTCTTAGATAACGATGCTGTTTTTACCTCACATTGTAATACTGAAATTGGACATGGGAAAATTTAATTATCCTACCTTACTGTTTTATATTATTGTACTGTTTATAACTGCTGTCAGAGGCCTTTGTTAGTAATTACCACTACACTGTATGAAGGAAAATTAAACATACAGCAAAAACACGAAAAAACTCAAAATGATAAGTTCAGCTACCTGCTCAGTGTTGGTTTGTGCTTGTCAGAGTGACACTGCCCCAAATCAGCAGTGTTTAATCGTTCGATCACACACAGCTCATACGTGGTATAGGAACCTAAAGAAACACACGTGCACTGCAAGCACAAGAACAATACAGGGTCTCGAGAAGCCCTCGCATAACAAAAACAGCCCAAACGGTCCAGCAACAAAATATGCCAACAACAGACATTGTTGGGATTTTGACAGTGGCTCCTCTTAACAAACTCTAGTGGTAACCCAATCTACTTTGGGATCTACTGCTAACTGCAAGGGCAAAAGAATTATGCTCCTAATTCACAGCTGCGGAGGTGCCTTTGTCCCGTGCCTGTAACAGCGTCAACTGTACCCCAGGCGATACCTTATCCCCCGCCGCAAAGCGTGCATCTGTTCACGGGATAATGCTGCTGGGATTTATGGGCCTTTTATTAGAGCGATCAAGTTACTAATACCGAAAGAGCGGGTTTCCAGCAGCAACTTTACAGTGTCCGTTTGCTCGCTGCTTCGAGGATTCTTTTAAAAAGGGTTACACAGAAAACACACGGCTGGGAGACCTCTTACGGAAGTGCTTGTTATTACACAAAAAAGGTTTATTGTGCATTAAATGACTGCGCTGCTCTTGCTAATTGTGCAGTTATCAGTGATTGCATTGTAAGTGGAATTCGAGGAGACTTGCATTATTTTGTTTAATGTAGACCAATTAAAGCATCTTATCTTGCTGTAAGGTGCAACAGCAGGTTAAATATCTACAGTGAAGGTGACAGTGCTTTAGTGCACCGATGAAAAGTGTAGCCGTGTGCTCGAACTGGCTGTTCTCCGCCTATGAAATGGTTAATGATGAGTTTTTTTTTGGAGCATCAATACATTCCTGATTTATGAGTCAAAGTTGCCCCTTTTACACTAAACAACAGAGAAAACACCTAAGGCACTTAACAGGCGCTCTTAAAGGTTTGGGAGACTGATGCCACACAGTTTACTGTGAACAACACAAAGCGAGGGTTGAATGTGGGCAGACGTGACTATGAGCCGGAACGTCCTGACACCAGGCTCGAAATAGCATCGGGTAATAACTACCCCTCGCACACCCTTTCAGCACTCACAACGCTGTTAGAGTCTGATACTGCTTTACCTCATAAGTGAAACACAGGCTGGTCATTTTGCAGTTAGCTTTCAGGCTTTGTACTTTTAATGCTGTTCCCATGGACGGTTTGCAGACAGGACAACACCGCCCACCCTGTGTTACATGCATGGTCTAACGCTCTGTTACATGCTACTGCTTTGCCGTCCGGTGAAGGCCCTCGGCAGACGAGCCATTCTCAGCATGCGTGTTACACACACCTGAATCACACCTGGCAATATGGCAGCGATTTTTCCTTTCCGTAAAGAGAAACATAGCAAAACAAGGCCCCCTTTGTCACCTGTCCTACCTCCATTTGTCCTTCCTTTGACTTGTTGTTGCGGTTGTGGGGGAGAGGGGGGGTTGGTGGTTGGTATTCCCTCCCCAGCAGATAACACAGAAGAAAAACACACAGTGATCCTCTTTAACTCCAGGACAGATTGAGGGCTGGCTGTGTGCAGGTAAGGCCCGAGAGCAGGCGAGCACACAGGCGGGTGTAACTCGCTGCTCTGGCAGCCGGGCGATTGCCTCGTCTTAAGATAGTAAATAACATGGCTGTTATTGCCCAAAATGTATCTTTTGATTACTCTCACATATGAACGGCAACATGGCCACCGTGGAATTTTATAGATGTCCTTTTTCTGTCAGGACAAACGCCGGAGGTAGAGCGACTGTCATCCTGGCGTGCGTGAACAGAAGGAGAAGGGGGGGGGGATGAATGAAATCCATTTCATCGCGTTATAAATCCCTGGCAGATTACAAGACACTTTACTGTTTTAATTAAGCCTGCAGATAGGCCTATTGTTTGGCGGTGTTAATGCACTTTTTTCCCACTCTGTTTTAAATTATCCCCCTTCCTTTTTTTTAACTAGAACTCCACAGATGACCATAAAACCCTTACAAGGCTTGTTTTGAATTTCATAGGTGTCGTGGAATCCCGCAAGGCGTCTGCTGGAATTTACAAGGTGCAGGAGCGAAGCAATCAGCTCGGCGGATGTCCTCCCGCTTAACGGCAGCTAATTAATCGGACACGGCCAGAGATCCCTCCAACGGGAGGCCACATGCGTTGGCGTCAGGAGCGGAAGGGCGTAGGGAAAGGGAGAGGAAGAGGAGTAAGAACACACTAGTCTTACACCCATGGGTCACAAGCCTTTAGTCATCACAGATGTGGAATAAGGACTGCCACTCAAACATCTGAAGTGGAAACATCAAAAGCCACAAAACTTATACAAGCTATTGTGCGCTTCATGACAGACAGCGTTTAAGATGGCAGGCATCGCCTTTACGATTATTTAGTTATATGCAAAGAACAAAATATACGAAGTACTGCTCAATATAAATATCACATTTGAAACTGCCTTCATTAAAGTATGCATAAATCCACGACAATACTGTTCTGTCTATTTTCAATTAGCTTATAAACACTTCTCAATTTTCAGTACTTTAAAGGAGTTAACTTTGTATGGAAAGAACTCTATCCAGTGGTGAAAACGTGCTGATGTTTGTTTTACAAGCTTGATCGACGCCCACAACCCCACCCCCCCAATAGCATTTGACACTGAGCCACTCTGAGATAACAAATTTTAAGGACATAATTCTTTCTGACTTCACAACCAGCCTTCTGGACTTTGCTGGATCTGACAGCAAAAGGGAGAGGAAATGTAATTCTCTTTAAGCAGCAGCGCAACTTCAAAGATGAGAAGTGCATTATGGGTGAGGGTTTGCCTTGAACGCCGGGGGAGTCCTGTCACTTTGCTCCAGTGTAACCTGACCTAATAAAGACTTCTGTCTCCACTCTGCCTCCTCATCTTCCCGTCTGCTGCCACCAAGTCGGTCCTCGGTCGCTCTCTCTGCTCCCCTGCCTTGGTTTCTGCTCCCCGATAACCCTGCCAGCGACCCACAAACAAATGGAAACCATGTACAGAGAAAAACAAAGCCCCCCTCCCCCGCCTCGGTGAAACCTTCAATGCTAAACCTGGCCGTTTGGAAGGCATTTTAATCAGACCTGGAGCTAAGCCCTGAATTTATCAGCGAGGTGTAAAAGGAGACGTGTGCTTGGTTAGTGTGAAGACGCTGAACACTGTGATGTGTGTTACCGAGACGACGCAGGAAGGACGCTTCGTCACTGGTGCCTTTGCTTTTTCTGCATGTTTCCCTTCTCTGAGATCAGCTTATCCAGTAGTGTAACTGTGACATTATTAAGAACTGTGACGGTAATTTCACTTATTTTTATGAAAACACCATGTGGAATACTTCTGAAACGTGAACAACCTAATTAGTGTTTTATTCATAAACATTTTTAACTGTGTACAACAAATCAATAAATATGACAAGATACCAGCTTTAAAAAAGGCGAGCGAAATACCTTCATCTTAATTAATCTGCTTTTCAGAAAAAATCTTTTATTTTTCTAACATAAAGTCAGTTTACATTTTTTATGGTCGTTTCAAAAATGAATACAGTATACACACACACACACACACACACCACAAACTGGCATCACAAACAAACTATACTATAAAGAGGTTATCTCAAAGTATAATAATAATATTATATTATTATTATTATTAAAGTAATAATAATAATAATACTAATAATAACAATGTGTTTCTAATGTTTTTGTCCATGCATTTCCCAGCAGAGATATGAGCATTTTTCCTGAGTGTTTTTTATTAAACATGTATTATGTAGTCATACTGAAGCCAAGTAAACACAATAATAAGTATTTAACAAGACAGCTAATCGTCTATTTATTTCAGTCCTAGTCAATATATTTACATTTCAATTTCTTACCAGCAGGTATTTATGTGAAAATACAGAAGGAACATATGCTTTTCCCATTCAGACAGATTTTTGTTTTTTTTTTTTTATGTTTTCGTGTTTTTTCTTTTATCTTTTTTAATGACATCATGATCTTTCAGTGTTTAAACAATTTCTTGTTTTCATTGTTTTGCCATTGATATTTTAGTTACAGCAGTAAATATGTAAGTACCGTGCAGTCCCCTGCCTGCAGAATCACCCACTATTTACCACTCTTGCTGGACCAAACCTGAGGGGTGGGGGGGAGACTTGGCCATAAAGTCCAGAATAGCCGCACAGAGACGTCAAAGACTTGTGCTCCAGCCCGGCTTTGCATTCGACGAGGATTTGCATCCCGTGAAAATGTGCTGACAGCCAGCAGGTCAGCAGATGTGACTGTCTTGGTTTAAAAAAAAACCAGCCAGTTCTTAGCAACTGGGGTCAGAATGGGGGTTGGAAGCGTGAGAAAGGTGCATTGTGGGGGAAGGGAATGACAGTAAGGTTGATCACACCTAAAGATATCAGGGCCCACCACAGATCACTAACTGTGGTGGGCTCTTATTCCATTATTACACATAACTATAACACAACACTGTTTCACATTCACACATAAGATTTAACTGTGCACACATATAACACTTTGAACCTGAAACTAAACCATCTAACTTCTATCCGTTTTGCGCTCACACTGACATAATTATTCACATTTTGCTGTAGTGAGACTACAGCCCTGATAATATGGTAGCGCAGATGAAATCTAAGTCATGCAACATATATAAGATAAGGGCACTAGTTCCACAGCTGAGTAATGTTCATATGTGCAGGTGAAAACTCTGTGGACTACTCTGGGACACCCTGATTCCTGGCCAGGACTGGAAAAGCAGCCCCTGGGGGGTACGTTACAACTTTCAACACCCCCGTGCAGAACAACCCTTCATTACAACAAATACACTGTTGCGCGCCGACTTTTAAAATGTTATTTATGCATGTGTAGACACCACCACTAAATTCACATGGAGATGTTAGATTGTAATGTCAAGCACAACGGATGTGTCTGGGTCAGAGGGCACTCAGGCACACACGTGGCCCCTGCTACACAATGCCTGGATGGTGAACGGAGGTGAGTGACTGGCCTGTACAGCATCAAAACTGGAGAGGTACAGACTGCAGCAGCGCACGTCTTCATTTCATGCTGAACGTATGTGGCATGTGTTTATTTTGGAGGGCATATTTCAAGTGAAATTAACAGCCGGGCCTTTAAGAAAGATTATTACCCAGAATTCTCACACAGATCGATTCCAGTGCATGTTATCTCCACCCACCACCATCAAAAGGGACTTCTTTATTACAGATTCGACTCGGGAAAAGCTTGTTTCCAACATCACCTTTTTTCTGAGCTTAGCAAAGATCTGTGTGAAGGAAACAATTCTATTATTTGTTATAATAAACACTGTACAGGTCTATCTGGAAAATCCTCACGCTGTCTTTGTACAGACTCGAATGGAATACATCAAAAACAAGGGGGGGGGGGGGACCAGCAGGAGAAGAGTGTCTTTGGTCAAGGCAGAACACCTGACTCAGGTCATTTTCCAGGTCTTCTCTATTCCTCTCCCACCAGGGCCACATTTCATAAAGACCCTTCTTAACAACCTCATTTATTTTCCAGAAAATTAACTCACTTTCAGCTCTGATTAATGATTTTAATCTAAATGAATCAAATTAAAAATTGAAAATTATATTTCCAAAGCCCACAAAAAAAGAAAAAAGGGGCTGAAAAAGAACCATTTTCAGTTAACAAATGAGCCTTCAAATGGTAAAGGATGACCATGAGCTGCGTGTGACGCTAATGAAATGTGTCCGGGGCCTCCGTTGTGTTGTCTTCAGGAGGAGGATAGAGAGAGCGAGACAGCGAGTGAGAGAGAGCAACAGAGAGAGGCAGAGAGAGACAGAGAGAGAGAGAGAGAGAGAGAGAGAGAGAGAGAGAGAGAGAGAGAGACAGAGAGAGAGGAACAGAGAGAGAGAAAGAGAGAGAAGGAGAGACAGAGAGAAAGAGACAGATAGAGA
>JABJVR010000021.1:4310921-4324679 GCA_025773905.1 Chitala chitala | reverse complement strand
CACACCAACAGACCCAACCTGAGAGTCCGAGTGCGAGCGGGAGACAAACAGAGCGTGAGAGAGGGCGGGGGGGCTCAGAGTCAGCAGCTTGTGAAATGTGCTGTTCCTGGCGGGTTTCCAAACACACGCTCCTGCTGAGTCCCATTCAGCACAGGGACCTCGGCAATCCCCATCGGGTTACTCAAATGCCTAAAGATGTCATTTAGTTCTGGAGAGCAAGCACGGGGGAAAGAAGGAAGAAGGCTTGGATTTAAAGGGGGGGTCTGGAAAGTGCTGGGCGGGACAGCGTCAGCACATTCACCACACGCCGCCTTCTGCTGCAGTGTAAAAACGCGACAGACAACGCAGCGCCGTGACCTTTCCCATTCTCCACACAATCTCAGCAATTACTGCTTGTTAATGCCCTAATTATGTGTGTCGTTTTAGGCAGTGCCAGAGGGGATATACTAAATAAGATAGGGCGGGGGTGTAGGGGGGCAGGCCACCGCTGCTTGTCCTACATAACCCAAACGTTAGTGTGTGAGGGGTGTCGGGGCACGAGGGTTGTAAGGGGACATTGTGGTCGGTTTTGAAAAAACACTAAGAGCAAACTTTCAGGATTCCAGAGGGGGCACAGCGGAACAGGCCTCACCCGGCGGGACAGGCCTCACCCGGCGGGACAGGCCTCACCCGGCGGGACACTGCACATTCTCTCTAAGATTAACTCTACATACGAATGTCCACTTCTTGGGACGTGAAACAATCAGACACAAATTACAGTTTTGACTGAAGGTGACCAGCAGCAGTTGGTTCACTAAAAGCTAAATACAATTTACAAGTGTTGAGAAAATGTTTTTAACTATCAGATGACAATCTGATAATAAAATCATTAAAGTTAAATGTAGAAAATTCAAATTGCAAGATTACAGGTTTCTTTTTCGATTTTTATTTTTTGCTAATTATTCCATTCTTTATCCACAGTACGTGTCAGTTTGCAATGCAGACACGTGGCTACATGGACATCTACAGATGTAGCCCTTAACAAAGGGTCCAGTGTACCTGCCTTGAGATACTGACTACAGCACAGTTTTCAAGCAGTTTCACAACTCCAGTTCAAGTAATACAATAATGAGGTTTTTGTATCATTTTACAGAGCTGCCAGAGTACAGCACGGCGCATAGGAGAGAAGCCGATCTCTCCATGAAGGGGGCTGCCAGCTTTGTGGGAGCCAACTGGTCAGAAGGGACTAGCAGTCAGTTAGGACATGATAATGAGGCTGCCATCGTATTCAACCGTCCTGGCGTCAGCTGCCTTGCTAACCTGCACGTGTGTTGTACAGACTATAGAGAGTATCAGGGAAGGTGTGTATGTGCGCACACACACACACACACACACACACACACACACGCACAAACACACACACACACACACACGCACACGCACAAACTCACACACACGCACAAGCACAAACTCACACACACGTACAGTATGTACAATAAATACTGTATAGGCAACATGTTAAAAAGCTAAAGGGGAACATGTGCTCCAGTGTTAGGAAGGAGATCCTGGCAGGATGTGATGTCACACTGTCTGCAGCAGCACTGAAGCTGTCAGAGCCTGCCAACTGAACCAGGAGACGCTGTTTCCTGGGGAGAGGCGCAGTGGCAAGAGTCGTGAGATGGCCTCTGAGCGGCACGGCGAGCGGCGCCGTTAGCTACCGAGGAACCCGTGCCACGCGTGGCCACTAGGCACGCTGACACTTCTGTCGGCAGCACTGACAGTAACGAGCGCACAAATGAGGAGACGCTCGCTAAACAGAAGAGAGGCTCGCGGAGGCTGGAAGTAGGACACGGTGGAAGAGAGGGATTCCGCATAATCACAAACCCCCCCGAGAGAGCAAGTGAAGACAGGGACTCTAATTTAGCAGGGAAATGGCGGGAGCATGAGGTAAGGTGTGTGCGTGCATGTTTGGAGGGGAGAGGAGCTCTGCTCCCTCCGACGCCCTCCAGTGAATGACGGCGTTGCATAATCCAGGGGGCCCCCCACCGCTGACAGCAGGATGATTTATGCTCCTCGTCAGAGGAAGAAGGGGGTGAGACAAGGTGGGCAACTGTGAGGACAGTGCGACTGAGTGAGGGCGTGTGTCTGTGTGTGTTTGTGTGTGCGTGAGTGTGTTTTTGTGTTTGTGTGTATGTGTCTCTGTGTGCATGTGTGTGTGTCTGTCTGTATGTGTCCATGTGCATGTGTGTGTTTGTGTGTATGTGTTTGTGTGTGCGTGTATGTTTTTGCGTGTGCGTGTGTCTTAGTGTGTGTGTGCATGAGGGTGACTGTGTATCTGTGCACATTTCTCCTGGTGAAAGAGCTTAAAAGGGGGGACAGGCCTGCAGGATCTGAGATGGAGCCGCTCTGTGGGACTCTCTCCATTCCTCCCCCTCACTTCGTCTCTCGACCACCTATCACGTCTCCTGTCTCTCCAATGTCCTGTATACCGGACCAATCAGAATGCACGATAACATGCTAATGTCAAGCTAATTAAGATGGAAAAAATGTATCAAATGCATCAGGTTTAATTCATATTGGCACACCCAAAAAATCATGGTGACATGCCAAAAATGCTACGTCAACAACATGTGCTATCAAATTGGGTAATATCAATTACAAAATATAGCAGGTGAACCGATTTAATGTGATAAACAGGAAATTATATTCAGGAGATTAAAAAAACTTTTCCATCATTTTTAATGGACAATACAAATAATATTAAAATATTAACTTTGCAGGTGGTTAACATCATAGCTGCAAATTGTAACTGCAAAACAGCGATGATAAATATACTAGAGCTAATTACGCTATTATAAAATAAAATGTGTGGCTATGCCATGTCTGCTTTATTGTCAGTTAAATAGAAACTTAACCTCATAATTTAGTCTTCATTTAAGTCCTTGCATGAAATGAAAATCTATACACTTTTAACATTTTAAAATACTGTACTGCAGCTCAAAGGTAAAATATGTCTCTTTAATAAATTTGCTTTGTTTCACTAGTTCTACTTGGGAAAAATATTTTAAAAATATACATTTGAAAGATGAATCCAAAAGAATGTTTAACATACATTGTTAAATGGTACCATGGTAACCTTGCAAGGTTATGAATTTATTTAAATGTTTTGAATGAGTAAATGCTTTCAATTACTTGTAGTAACATAACAAATCATATGTTAAATCATATGTCCTGTGTATTTGTACTCAAAGCCTGTGTTTGGCTGTTAAATTGCTTATTTAGGACAGTAATGCAATCTTTTACAGACAAAGATAAATTAGCAATTTGGGTTGTAGACAGTGACATTAAGAAGCCTACACACACACACACACACACACACGGAGATACAGGTGTTTCTCCTGAATGCTGCAACATAAGGAAAACTGTGAACCATGCTCTGCTCCCATCCAGGCCTCATCCCTCCAGAGAGGCGACTGACTATGCCGGTGCTGTCTTGCTGTCTGAATCCAAATTCCTGCCTTCATTAGAATAGCCGGTTTTATACGGCGCTCAATAATTGGGGGACTTTAATTGCCTGGCTGTGGAATTAGGTGTTACATATTCGTAAGTGCATCCCATCGCTGCCAAGCCGCCTGCTTCAGCTGCCCTCTTCTCCCAGTGTCCCCTGTGTCCGCCACGACTCTGCTGGCGCATGTCAATGAAGGACACGTCTGTCTGAGCATGTGACGGGGTCCCGCACGGCGCGGGACTCTGTACGCCACAGCGTGTTAACAACAATGAACCTTATAACAAAAAGAGGGTGATTGTCTTAAGTGAGACGTCCTGGGAAAGGTGTCCAGGGCTGCCTTCGCCCGAGCATGCAACAGCAGGACGGGTTCTGGAGACGAGGCTGTGGAGAACCGCATGCATACGAATGCTGCTGCTAAAACTGGCGTAACGTTAAAATGTTGCGACGACCCTAAAGGTGCACTAAGGCTAGCTTGTGCCACCAGAACATCGACAGCCATGAACGAGAAAAATACCCAGCAATGGCTTGTGACCAAAAAGGAAACACGTGCAAACCGTCAGTGTTAACACAGCGAATTAAGTCAGCGTACACGCGAAAGTGTTTAACAGCTGGGATCGATGTCACGAACGGCTTCTTTTGTTAATTTCCAGCAGGAGTTACCACTGTGCAAAATAAATACCATCAACCCGTTTATGCAGTGTTCACTGCCACACACAAGGTCTTCTTAGGCCTTTCTTTTAACATGGGCCTTTAATACTAACACAGGCCTTTTAAAGAGACATGCGCTGTCAATAGGGATGAGCACTGAGGACACACACACACACACACACACACACACACACAGAAAAGCTTAATAAAGTAATCCAGTGTGAAACACTATAGCATCACTGGCCAGTAATGTACTATCTACAAATTAATTCAGACTACTGTATACTATGACATTTACATTATAATATGGCAGTTTTTATTGAAGTACCTATGATGTATGATGGAGACTGGCTACATAAGCATCTTCCGCCATAGTCTCAGAGACAGTGTGGACGTTCAGATTAAAAACCTCCCTTCTGGAACAGACGCGTGTGTCTGACCTGGGGACCAGATGCGGAACGAGCCGGGCCGCGGCGAACGCGCCTGAGAAATGGCTCCGCTCAGTCCGCCATGACTCCGGCGAAGCCACGCGGGCCTCCTGGCATTTAGCATCCGTTTACCTGAGCTCCAGCATGGCGGCTCGCTTCTGTGCACGCGTTATTTACGCGGGGACCTCCTAGACATTTTTCCATTCCGAGTAACAGGTGCTAACGTCACTGAGCTGTGAGCGAGGGAGTGATCTGTTGAACCATAATTCTGCATTGGGTTTTTTTTTTTGTGGAAAGATTTTATTCCTGTCTGGCGGTGCACCCCCTCTGAGCGTGCCTGCGGTCTCAGTCCTGTCTCTGGATGTAATTTTACAGCTGGATGGCTCGAGGTGCGAGGACGAGGAGAGCTGACCCTCTGGGGTCAGGCGGAGTACGAGGGCCCGCACAGCACTGTAAATGGCAATTTCCCCGCGGCGAGCCCCAGCCCTTGTAAGAGCGGGCCAGCCTGGCCAGGAAGAGGCCATTAGTGAACGTCGGCGGAGGCCGGAGCAAAATGGGGGGTGGTGAGGTTGGAGGTGTGCGCAGTCATGTTAGCACGTGTATATGCGTGAGTACAGCGCACTCAACTGTGGGACAAACGCCTGAGGTGGATGCCTCACCTGCTCCTACTTTGAAGTACTGGTGAAAGCAGGAGTTTGAGGCCAGAAGTGATGCTGATGTGGCCCCACTCCCACTACACCCCACACCCCCGCAAGGACCGGAGAAGCGTGATGATCCATCAGCTGTGCCATGTTTCATTCTCTAATGTGCACTGGAACTGTGGCGTTCAATGTAACAGAACTGACTACACACACACACGCGCACGCACACAAACACTTAACACACCTGCGCGCACACGCACACACCTGCACACAAAGTCACGCCCATCTCATACAGACCAGTCAGAGCAGCAAAGATGGAAGAACTGTTCTCTTTATATTCAACAGAAGTCCTCTGGGCGTTCAACTAAAGCAATGAAGGTTGGGGGCAAGGTGAGCAACATATTTTTAAATTGGGGGGGGGTCTTATTTCATTGGGGTCACCAGGAACCACCCCCTTCAGTCCTTATCCCTAGGGCAACGGGGCAAATTTCATGCAGATCTAGCCCTGCAGCGAGATACCCACCCAATTAACTAACCACCCCTCCTCCTACATCTAGTTCAGTTCCATCGCCACTAGGTTCCCCGTCTGTGCTGACAAATCCAAACCAGCACCACCCCAACTTCATCTTAACCGTCGGCTCACAATTAACACATCCTGACAATATTGCATGAGATGTGAATACATAACCACATTCCTACGGCTGTCGGAGAACGCTGCTGATCGGCGCTTTCTGAACTAGAACAAGATTCATAAATATAGCCTAGTATTCAAAACAATATTTTGTGTGTGTATGTTTGTGTGTGTGTGTGTGTTTGAAGGGAGCACAGCAACAACAAAAGGGGTGTAAGTAATTCATATTCATAGGCAAAAGGTGCCATCACAACTGAGAGTGAACCCCCGCATTTTTTGGGAAACGGCACATGTTGTAAAATGAGAAAATTGATGAATCAATTTACCAAATGACCCTTATTCATATGTAGAGCGGGACCCCTGTATTAAATTCGAGCGTTTTACAATAAATGGCAGTGCCACTTTGTGCCATTTTGATATATGTGCACATGGGTGGCTAGGAGCAAGAACAAAAGGCTGCTATTTGTCTGAGAGCTCATGGGAGAAGGTGCCAGAGCAGAGCCAGTTCCACATCCTTCAGAGCCTTCTCAAACTGGCCCGCTCCTTATCAATTACACGCCTGTCACACCGACGAGGCGCGTAGGCAAACGCCGCAGCACAGAGGCCGGCACGTACCGCCAGCTGTGGTGCCGTGCTGTTATTCGGAAGTACGAGCGGTACCGGACAGCACGTGCACAGATACGGATGTGGGAGGGGGGCTGCGTGTGGACCCCCCAGCACTGACTTCCCGTGTTCTGCTTCCTGTTCGCCTGCAGCTGTTATGTGTTATGCTTTCAAGTAATCTGAGCTGACCGGTGAGATTCCCTCTATCCTGGTTCGCCAGGAGGCTTTACTGTGGTAGGGGGGGCAGTTTTTGTGTGGATATTGCTGGCTTTACCTTTCTGTGAGTTTCAACCAGACAGGGGACAGAGATGGCATGCACTAGGGAAGAGCCCAAAAGCTGTTTTGCCTGCTACCCACACTACGACAGGGCCTGTCATCATCCTGGTGACCAGAGCACATGGAGCAGGTCCTTCTGTAGTCGGGCCACCCAGCCAGCGGCTGATATGAACAGAACATACAGGTAAGACCTCCTATACATGAGGGTATCATGGTCGACTAATGATGAAAATCTCTTCGGATCAGACAAATCCCCTCTCTGCGCAACGCAAAAAATACCCGAAATCGTACGACAGACTGAATTTGTATTAACTTATGTAATGAATGCAGGTTGTGGCTGTCGTAATAATTTCATCCTCACCATATGTGAAGGTCACTCACGGGGTCACAATGCATGCCCCTCCCATCCTGTGCTGACCGTGGTAACCCGGGCAATTAGCAAGAATTCCGCAGACGAACTTCAGAAAACGAACTCATTCTTACTCACAATCCATAACAGACCGAATTCGTATTTCTGCCCAGTGATGGTCTCGATAAGTCAGAATTTTTCAGTTAGCACAAGGCCAGGAGATAAATGGCATTAACTATACTCTACTCGCCCCCCTCCACAAAAATAATTTCCTCTCTCCCCAATGAGGTTAACTAAAGACCAGTGTGGTGGCTGCTTAGTGACGGCGAGGGCAGAGGAAGACCAGGAAAGAAGATGAGGAGGCTGATGAAGAATGGCTTACCTTCCCGCATCATGCCCACCGTCAGACACTTCATGAAGCGACAGGCCTGGCAGGACTTGCGTCTGCGCTTGGTGATCTCGCATTCGTTGGTGGCCGGACAGCTGTACTCGATGTTTCCTGTGGCAAGGCATGTAGACAGAAGGAACAGAGAGTGTTTGATAGCTGCCAGGAAGAGGGCTTCGCAGATAATTTGTGATGATTAAAGTGGCCGAGGAAGACAGTTAGTCTCGCTAGGAAGGGGGAGGTGGAAAGACAAAGAGAAGACAGTCATTTGTTCAAAAGCACTCAGGTTCCAACAACATACAAAATCATTTAAGGCAAATACACGAATCGGGCGCTCTAATGAGCAGGGCTGAAATTCCACATTTACCAGGCCAGGTGAAGATGGCTAAAACGCAGCCTGTGTCAGGCGCCATGTCACACACTAACGCCCGCTCGTTCATAAAGGCTTCTGAAGAACCCCGCCGTGAACTCCTGCTGACAAAGTAATTGTGCACAAAGACGACATTAAGCTCCTAATTCAGCATATCGCACACGCTCTCCGCGCTGCACCTTCCGCCCTTAATCGCTAAGTGTTACACAAAAGGAACCGCGCGTAAACGTCGGAAATTTTAAAAATCGTCCCTGCTAACTGAACTGCTGCTGCTGATGTTGTCATTCATTTTAAGGCACTGCCTAGTGGATTTTCTATTCTTATTCTTTAAGAGATTCTTGTGGGAATAGGACAGATAATGCAAATCTAGAGGTACATGACTGGCTTGTTTTCATAAAGGCTCATATGCACATAATAATGTCTATATACAATAATGCCTTGTTAGTACACAGTATGTGTTGCCGTGTTTGGCGTAACCATGTGTAAACTTAGTGGTTGGAGACAGAAGGCAGGCTCCGAGAGCGACATCTGTCACAGAATAAAAAATAAAATGTGATAGCAGACTTCTGGTCTGACGGTCATGCCCTTCTGAGGAAATACATTTTTGTTTCATTGTTCCCTTGTGAAAAGGGGGCCGTGTAGGAATGGCGTGGGGCAGGGGGGGCACGTTTGCTTTGGGGGCACAGGGTGTTAAGCTAGCGCCAATATTTCACACAGGGAATCTCCTCAGGCTTCCAGGACGCTCCTTGAAAACAACTCAGACTCTCGCAATTAACACAGGGCCCGTCTGGGACCTCCGCACTGATGAAATATTTCAGAGCTAATCAGACTTTGTAAACACTGATTTATATTGACTTCTCTTCTGTGAACTGATGTTTCCTCATTAAAAAGCAGATTAGTGTGAGTGCGAGGAGGCTAAATGCTCAAGACCGCTAATTCAACAGGAAACAGTATTTAAAGTATGCATGTCCATTAAGTAGGGGTCCAATATTCATTAGTGAGGTAATCTCCACCAGCCATTAGGGCCTCTATGTTGGGGAGGCTTGACGTCTTTGTGGCGAGAGATGCATTCTGAAGGGCCGTCCGATTTGCATGGGGCTTTTGTCGGCCGTGAAAAACCAAAGGGAGCATTTAGATGCAAAATCCATGCAAAGTTTTATATGCTGTGAGACAGTCGAGCCCCTGCAGAATCACAATGGGGACACCACAGAGCACCACGCAGACTGCATCCGGTTTGCACAACACATAACATTTTGTACCTGATGTTAAAAACTAGTGTGCCTTAATTTGAAAATTACTGACACAGAACAACAGCTATTGTCATTTAACTTTGTTAGTGCCGATGAAACACCAAACACAAGATGTCTCTTGTATCCATTATTACTACATTAGCTGTTTAGCAAGCCATAACAATGCACAAAATATATTATACTAAAAAAGTCAAGAAAAAAATAAAGAATGCAACATGCACATTTATATAAACTGTGTGTGTGTGCGTGCGCGCGCGTGTGTGTTGTGTATTTATTTGTGTGTGTGTTGTGTATTTGTGTGCGTGTGCATGAGACTTTCCTTTGTTGGGATGGCATACATTCGCAGGGTACCCTGAAGGTTTAGATTCTATGCCATGCCATGCCTGAACTCAGTGAAAGATTTTGGAAGATGAATAAATTATCCATCCATCTTCCAAACCGCTTATCCTGTGTAGGTCATGGGGGGCCTGAAGCCTATCCCAGGGAGCTTAGGACACAAGGTGGAGGACACCTTGGACATGGTGCCAACCTATCACTTGGCACAATCACACACACACACACACACACACACACACAGAGGTAATTTGGAAACACCTGTCAGCTTGCAATGCATGTCTTTGGACTTGGGGAGGAAACCACAGAACCTGAAGGAAGCCCCTCAAGGACAGGGAGAACAAGCAAACTCCACACACACAGGGCAGAGGCTGGATTCAAACCCTCAACCCTAGAGGTAACATACCACCCTGAATAATTTAACAAAGATAAAGATACTAACGTTTTTCATTAACTGTTTGTGTGTGTGCATATGTGTGTGAGTTTGTGTTTATTGGAGTGGACGCGTGTGCACGTTTGAGTGTTCAGACACGGAGTGTTTATACAACATACGAGCCCCATCCTTGATTCCACGGTTTTAACATGTCCAGCTGAAATGCTGAGCTGAGGAAGCAGGCAGTGCACGAGCTGCCTCGCTAAGCTAACGAGGACGAAGGGGAAATGAAGAAACGCTCAGCATCTTCCCTCCCGCCTCTCTCTGTGGTCGTGAGCGGCTCAATTGGGGAGTGATAGATGCAGGTTGTCAGGTGGCACTGGAGCAGTGCCATGAGCACGCCAGCTGCCAGCGCGTCAGACTGCGCGCGTCGCCTGTATTACCGCCACAGCCCAACTCGCCCGCCGCTGTGCTCAGGACACCTCAGATGGAAGGTAAAACTGAACTGCACTCCACCTCCCCCCAGCCCTCCTCCAATCAGCCAGACCGAACAGGCTGCAAGTCAACAAATGTCCAGCTGGACGGTTTTTCCCCCTCCCTTATTACCTGGAGTTTTATTGGCTAATGGGATGAAACATACCAATATGTCCTGCTCATTATGGTGCTGGCTTGGGCCTCAGTCTAACAAAAACATTTGGGTCCTGTGGCCAGTCTAAATATGTCTATCATTAGCAAATTTTTAAAAACGTCAAAACACATCAGTTTCAAATAAACAAATCTCCATTTTAACACGTATCACTTTCGTCTCCCGCAGTCATTAACGACCTTGGTATTCGTATAGCCTTGTTTATCCAAAACATTGAACCAAAAAACGTTGAGAATCAAGTAATTAAGAGCCCTACAGTTGCACTGCAGCCTAAAGCACCCCGCCACATGCGTTCAACAACCACTCAGAGCGGGGTTCTCAGCCCGAAGGAGTATGAGAGCCAACCTTGGATGGTCCTCTTGAAGAAAGCCTTGCAGGCCTCGCAGGATGCCACACCGTAGTGGTACCCGGATGCGATGTCGCCGCACACCAGGCACAGACGCTTGGGCATGGAGTTGAGCATGTACTCGCACTTAATCTGCGAGTCCTCGGCCATGGTGCTGGAGCAGTCCTCGTAGCGCTTTGAGGCGGTGCCGTTTGGGCCCAGCCCGCCCGCCGGGCCGTAGAGCGTGGGGGAGTCCAGACCGTTCTGGTGCCCGTTCATGGTGGAGCTGTAGCTGCCGCTGGCATCAGATGATCCGCCGGGGCTGTGGTGGTTGATGCTGTCGGCAAGGGAGGCGGGGCTCGAGGGTTCCGTCTTGATGTAGGAGGGGCAACTCGACTCAATGTGGCGGTCCTTGCTTGACATTCTGCAAAGAAGCCTAGTGGAATGAAGAAAAGTAAACGTCACTTAGGATGCTACCAGCTGCTTTGAATTATTGATATTATTTTACACCCAACAGTCACCAGAGCAGTAATCACATGGCTCGCCTGAAAGTGTTGTTGGCTTTTTTTTTTAAACGTGTGCTTGCTGTCCACCTGGCAACAGAGACACAGTTTAGCAATGCTACAGACCACAGCTGTCACCTCAGCATGCCCTGCAAGACACCTTAAGGTCGGGAAGACACACAGTCCCATACATGGGTCCTCTACGGCTGTGTCCACACAGCTGAGGAAACCCGGAAAACGCAGAATCAATGACAGCCCTGATGGCCAAGCATGTGACATCTTGGTGGCTGCATGCTAATTAGCTAGATGCTAATCACCATGTCCACCCAGCATTGTGTATAACAGGAAGACTTTTAAAAGGCTGGACCAGAAATATATTTTTAAATGAAGAAAAAGCACACACAATGTCGCAAATTTCCTTTGAGCGCCTAACTGGCACTGTGTCTAAATGCTTGCAGGGTTCCTGAAGGGAACACGTACAAGACCAGACATAATTTCCCTTTTAAAAACCATGTTAAATACCTAAAAGTAATGTTCTTATTTATTTATTTTACAAAATGTACTGTCAGGGCTGTAATGTGTTAATCGATATTATTCTGGAGAAAACAGAACAAAGTCAGGGAAAACTGTCAAGTAGAAGGGAAAACACATTCTAAATGTAATGAAATTAAAACAGACAAGAGGGTGACACATTCTGAGCTAAAATATTTAATATTTAAACTTCTGCAGCAATTAAGTGAGGGAAAAGGAGAGGGGCCGCCTAGCAGAGAAATGCTGCGAAGAGAAAAAAATGAAGGGAAACAGGAGCGGGCGAGGTGAAGAGGTCCCAGCCATCCGTCATTCAGGAGTCAATATCAACTTGTTCAACATGGATGTAATCAGCACAGTCTTGGGCTGGGCCTTCATCACGCTCATCCACACCCTGTCAAAAAAAAAAAAAAAAACTTCGGCTGCTGTTCAGCCAAAGGCAGGATAACAAAGGAGACACTTCTCCTCGGCGCACCCCCACCTCCCCCCTACCAACCTTTTGCTCCACCCCTCCCCACCCCCACTTTCATGCGTCCCTGGGAGGAAGGCCTATTAATGAGGGCTGTAATTAATAGATATCTCTCACTTGTCTTGGAAGGCGCTTCCGGGCCAAGCGGAGAGGATTAAACAACTCCCCAGTCAACAATCCACCAGGCCCTGCGCTTTCACTCATGAGTGTAGAAGGAAAGAAAAAAAAACGGATCTGAGCGCTATTTAATTCAGAGACAGCGGCATGTCCAGCTCAGTAACCGTCATGTCTGCACCGTTACCCAACTGTTTTTAGCAGGGAAAAGCTGGAGATAAGTAAGTTATTACACCACACGCAGGAGCTTGCAAAAATGTACCCCCCCCCCCAACACCCGCCAAAAGAAAAAAAGAAAATCTTTAGATTTATACGATGAATCGTGAGAGCGGGAAAAGATAACGCAGGGGCGAGATTTAGAGCGTGGCTGAAGAGGAACAGTTACCAATGACAGACAGCAAGACCACACAAAGGGCTTTTTAATTAAGGAAGCCTGTTTCCAAACGAGCGCTCTAAAAAGCCAGTCTGCTTGTAAAGGACGGATTCTTCTGCCGCTTGTAAAACGTGGCGGGAGCTGAGCGGCGGCGCGAGGTGAGGGGAGCCGCTTTAAAGAGCGGCCGCCTTAGCGCGCGACAGTGAATTTGAGCGCCACAGGAAGTAAAGCGTTTAAGCGCCTCGTTCGGGCTTCGCTCTGAGGTCCGGTAAAGAAAGACGGCGGGGGAGGGGGGCGGGCGAGCCGGGGGGGACACGGCAATTTATTTTACGGAAGCCTTTGAGAGACTAGAATTAGGATGTGGAAGGGGTGCGTTCAGACAAGACGAGCTTTCCTCTTTTTACATTAACAATGCACGCTATGAAGCCTTAAGCCCCTGATAAAAGGCAGCGATAGCCCGTGGACACCTAGCTAATTTATTCGATCACTTTATCATACCTACTAACGCAGTCATAAGAAGGAGCTTCATAAAAACAATAACCTATTTTGTGTTTCTGTATCTGACTGTCATACATAAACACAAACAAACAAATAATGATACGTAATATAAGAAAAACAAATATTTAAGTTGCCCATTCAAATTTTTGTTTAATGCAAGTTTACAGTAAACTCTATATTTGCAAAATGAGTTTTAAATAATGACTTTTTACAAGAATTATATATATATATATATATATATATATGATCCTGAATACAATATTCCTGTTTGTGTTCGATTTAAGCAACCGAATCGGGTGTGATTAGAATATATACAGAGACTCCTGTGAAATTACAAAATACGACTTTACCATTAGACTTGTAATGTGTCAAGCTGAACTGAATGGCAGTTATCACATTGTTTTATATATATATATATATATATATATATACACACACACACACACACACACTCACACACACACACACACACACACACACAGAGTTTAGGTATAACTTACCTAGACGACCATAACAGGTGTCATTACA
>JABJVR010000021.1:4292947-4310648 GCA_025773905.1 Chitala chitala | reverse complement strand
TATATATATATATATATATATATATATATATATATACACACACACACACACACACACACACACACACACACACACACGGCTCCACTGAGCACAGCTATTAGCTGTAGGATTGCTTGTACAGCCTGTCTCTCACATGCCTACAGTATCAATATATCAGTGAGAAGTGTTTGTCTATTTCTCTTTCCATTTGTTTGACTTAGTTGCGCTGCTGTGGTGTGGTCCCCCAGATAAATAACTGCCAATAGCTCTCTTTCAGGCCCTGAGCCATTTACCTTTTAATGAATCCAATACCACGGGAAAAGGCTTGGTGCGGGCAGGGGGAGGGTTCAGCGAAAGGGTCGAAAGCAGCGTGTCTGCCACAGAAGTGAATAACAAAGGAAGGTGGTCAGCGCTGTAACCGTTTGTCTAGTTTACTGCGGTGGCCTTAACTTTCCCTACTACAGACATTACGCTCTGTAACTTCGGCTCAGAGTTATTAGCTGTCTCTGTCCTCTCTTTTTCTCGTGGTCTTTGAAATTCTACGACTCTATTAATTCAAGCCCGCAATATTCACAACTATCTATAAATTCAATTGTCAGATGGTGGGTTTTATTCTGGGCCGCACTTGAATCTAAAATTAGAGGCAGTAAAATTCACATTAAGCTCTAAGAGGAGTGGAATTCTAAAGGCTATATTTTAGAAGAAAAGAAAGCCTGCCCAACAGAATAGAGACTATTTGAGAAGTAACAATTTTATCTGTTTTCTGCACACAAGGCAGCTTCAATTCCGCAGTGTGCCATTAACAGAGAATTTCACCGCAAAAAGTGCTGAAATTTAGTTGGACATTATGAATAAAAATAATCACTGCCAACTGGGAAAAGACAAAACAAGCCATAAATTGATGTTTAATTTTCACATGTTAAGACTGTTATACCTGTTTTTGGGTTTCTGTAAAAATTTTAATATTCTTTTTTAATTTTCTTTTTGAAACAAAAGCACGTTTTCCAAGTACAATAACAATTGTAGTTATAAGGAAATGTAAAAAAATGTTTTAAATCCTGTTATTAGTTAGCCTGAATGCATTTTACCAGGTTAGATAGAAAAATGCTTCAATTGCACATTTGGAGTACAGATGTTTCTAAATGGTGCACAATTATTTTGAAAGCAAATTAATGTTTTGTTGAGTGTAACAACGTTTTGAATTTCAGAAGGGAAAAATTAAGCCAAAAACATTTTTAAGTCATATTTGTGTTACTGCATTTTTAAATATCACAGCAGCATTTAAACTCTTGGCCAAGAAAACTAACCCAGAACAGGAAAACGTTGCAATGTGCCCAAATGAAAGATTATTCCATTTTTGACACAATGAAACAAAATCACAGGTCTTGTTTTCTTCACCTGAAGTTCTCAACGAATACCTCAACTAGGATTTTTAAAAAGCTAAGCATGCAAGGACAGCACAGCCACAAAACCATCCAATCTTTTCTGCTTTACTCTGTTTGTTATTACTATTATTATTATTATTATTATTATTTGCAGTAGCGAGACATCAGAAATTGACAGGAACACAAGTCTGGGGACCACAGCCAGGTGTTGGTGACATGGTGTCATCAGAACGTTAGACTGAAGCCGTGTGCTGACAACTGCAGAGCCAAACGTGTAATCACTACATTAAGGTAGAGCCACGGCGGGGAGGAGGGGGTGGGGCTCAGCTGTGTGCTTCTCTCTGACTCTCCGTCCGCGCACTAAGGGAGTGTAGAGTGCAGGAGACAAGGTCTAAACCATGTCTGGGATGACAGCATAAATAAACCTGCAGCATCCTGAGTAGATTATACAACAGATTAAAAGCACACTGATTACTGCAGCAACATTTCTGAGAATGTGAGAATGACAATTATGGAAAGGCAGGTTCCAAACAACCCGGCGCCACATCACAGGGTAATGGCCAGAATTCGTCCCACAATGCCGTGGGACTGGCAATGCTGCCTTTCACGTTCGGGTCGAGGACGAGAATGGCCGTCGATGCTTCTCTGTGTAAAAATACCCAGCGAATCTCAATCCCTCTTCCATCAGCGAAAGAGAATCAATTGTTATAACATTACTGGGTTGGAAAGTAGTAACTCACATCATTGTCAATGAACGCAAGCAAAATAACACCTCTGATTACACACAATCAATGCAGTAATGGCAAAAAACACATTTATGCAACGGGACAGCTGGCCATAAAAACGTCTCCCGACTGATAGGGTGAGACACCCAGACATTTAAATCTGAAACGAACACAAGGAACGACACACAGCTGACTCACACATTCTCATCAACAGAACATTACTCCATGTGCAAAACCGAATCAAGGCTCCGTGACACTGTTCTCAGATCTGCATATGTGTCACCAGGCAGACACATGTAAATCTCTCCACACTCCCTAGAGCGAACAGCAGCTTGCGTCACCATTACCCTTTTCAACGTTGTTCCTACGTGGAACGATTTGCCGAAAACTACCTGTGTAATTGTTCATAGTTCGCTTGAGAATAATTGCACTGTGAAGTTTGGTGAAGCATTTTTTTATGGATGTGAATGGTTTGTGTTAGACATCAAATACGTTCCCTGATTGCACGTATCAACAGCACCGCTCTGGACTTGCTTGTCGACTCAGAGTTAGCGATGCACGCGTCAGGGGCTGCATTCCTGATCCTTGTTGTGATGCAGAAAAGCCCAATAATGACAGCTCAGCCGTTTCTGGTTGATATTAGCAGTGCCATGACAACCAACAGCCATAGGCAAAACTAGTCTCCTGCTAAGAGAATATGCATCCTCTTTAACTGAGACAAAAAATAACAGTTTTCAAATAGCTTTACTGTCCTTCTCATCAGTTTCCTGGGTTTAAAAAAAAAGTACTTTACAAACTGTAAGGACAAACGTTACTTTTAATTGAGTAACTATGTATAAGAACAACCACTACAGCAAGTACACCAGAGAACTTCAAGCTTTGCTCTAAGTTACAAGGGTCTGTCCCTTGAACCTTACTGCCATACATAAATCACATTAATTATGTTAAAGACACCAATGGTTATAAAATGTAAGTGCAAGATGAGACTAGGCCATATTACATTAAAAAGCAACTCCTCATTCCAAAATTAAGCATCATAGTTTTCTTGTATCTTAGCCAAATGGGTAATATATAGTTCTTATAAAGATCATTTATATTTACATTAAGTGTTTGGTAAATACAAAAAACAGCAATAATAATAATAATAATAATAATAACTTCCAATTAAAAAACTGAAATTTCTTATGGTGCTATAAATATATATTTTTATACATAATTTTTTTTATTTAACCAAAGCACTAAAGTCCATTTGGTGAAATGTTACAAATGTAACAATGTCTTTAACACAGCTGGATTATCAGGTGTTTTACCATAGTAAGACTGAGTAAATAACCTTTGGCATTTTTCAATAAGCAATATTGCTAAAATCACAGTGCTTATTCTCACTACAGTAAAGCTTTCATCTACTTAAAGGCAATATGGAGCAGATAAGGGGAGATGAACGAAAGCCAAAATGAAATGGGATTGCAAAAACTAATAACAACAATAAATAAAACGTAAAAAATCTGGATTAAAAAACACATTTTATTAAACAGATGGCAAAAAAGGATTGTCACCCAGGAAATGACAAGGCCATGAAAAGGGAGGAAAAGGCACTAAAAAAGGAGAGAAGCAGGATAGGAGCGTCTTTAACCAGATCAGATTCTCGAAATTGGCTGTCAAGGCGGGACTGCAGTGATTTATACGCGTCTATCACGCGCGAGGAGACGCTGCGAGCCGCTGAGGCCGCCGCCGCCTCCTTGCTTCCGCAAAGCATCTTAAATTTTCAACACCACCATCTGTTACCAAATCTAATTCACATTCCACCCATAATCGGGTTTAGTTCTGTAATACCCGCTCTGTCCCTCTTCCCTGGTGCTGCCGTGTCCATGGGTTTATTTTTTTGTATCAGCAGCGTAGTTTTGGGTACCCCCCCCGTTTTAGGTTTTATTTTTTCTCTTAACTGCCATGTGTTTGGATATCTTTGTGTTGAGTGATCATGTAGCACTGATCATGCATGTCCGATCTCATCATGCGAATGTAAGATAGGCGTGTTCCATCACCGTGGGAACAGCGTTCCCGCACCAGCCAGGATTTTCACTATTGTCAAATTACAGGCACTGCAAGCGTTGAAATATTAAAATGTACTGAATGGGTTTAGTTGTGAAAAAATGCTTCAGAAGTAAAACCAACATTTTTAAGTTATCATGAATTTAATTATTTGGCAAATTACTGAGATTCAACCAAAAAACAATAGACCTGAAAATTATGTTTAGGTATCTCACTCAACACCTGGGCTTTCCAGTTTAATGTTCGCATATTCACAAAAGGTCTAAAATGACTGGGGGAGAGGGGGGGGGTTAAGCAAACAGCAGCCCAAATTCTGTGTTTCTGGCATCACTGTCAGGGAAAAAATAATGTGTATTTAGCTCTAATGCACAAATACAACACAGGCAGAACAACATCTTAACTGTAAAATAAAAAAATAAAAAAAACTGAAAGCCAGTTTTCTTTTAATATTACTATTTGCTCATTATCTATGGTTTGCCATTCAATATTCTATATATTCAGGAGCAGAGCAGGGTGTGTCAGATTTAAGTGCTAGTTTCACGAGAGCTGTGCTTGCAGTGTTATCATGACAATATGAAAACACACTGTGCCATAAACTGTAATACAGTCTTCACTGGGGACTGCGGCTCATTCGCCCATCTGTGTTAAGGCAATCTAGTTTATTACACGTTTGGTAAATTTACAGTAACAAGCCGTTCCCTTGACAAATTAATCACTTTCCAAGCATTTTATCATATAAATAAAATATCACCTCTGGAGAGAAATAAGCTAAATCAGTCGATTCAACCCATCTATCAGGGATGTGGCAGTCACGGGGGTAATTGCTCAAGAACAGATGGACATTTTTTTTCCTGTGACCTGAGGACTAGGCCTCTGTCTTTCTGAGTCTCGACTCTGAGTGCTTTGAAATGTGTGACAGTTAGAGTGTGTGCGTATGTGAGTGTGTGTGCGCATGCCCGTGTGCATGTGTGTGTATGGGAGGGGATTTCTCTGTCTTCCTCTGTGTGATAATTTTATTTCAGCCACATGAATACAGGAAGTTGAAGATCCTGATGAGACCGGTGAAAAGTGGCTGATCTCCGAGATGGGGGGGGGGGGGGCGATTCGTTGGTACAGAAGAGATGAAGCCAGCACGCCCTCGGTGCTGATGCTGCGTCTAAGCCCACATAGTACCTGCATGGCGAGACTCTGAGCTCTGGACGCTCCGTTATGGAGTCAGCATCTGCCTATGGCACTTATTTTCAGCCTTGAGCTCCCCCGCTCCCCCACCCCATCTCTCTCACTGCGTTTAACAAACACAAAGCAGGCCTCCTGCATGTAAGAGCCAGCCCCTCCCAGCTACAACGTTACCTCTGCTAAATGAAGAGGCCCTTACTCTCACTCACATAACACTGCAGGGAACAAACACTTCTCAGTGTTCATGGTGGCCAGGAAGCAGAGCTGATCATGCCACTCGTATATGTTTGTTAAATTTAAAAATTTATACAGTGGCAGCAATTTCAGTATTTGACACCGTAAAAAGGTTTAATTTTGTAAAAGTGGCACGCTGCTTCATCATGGAAACACTCATTTAAAAAAAACAGTATCCATAACATCTGAGTCATTCATCCTAAAAAATTCAAAATGTTAACTTTACGATAGATAATGAGAAAAAGTTGCTGTTGTAATTGCCTTTCATTATAGTCTGAGATGTAGACTCTGTAAAACTACACTTCTTTAAAACCCATAAAAGGTCTACTTTTTATATTCAATGGAGCCTTCAGTGACATTAAAAAAATTATTTCCCATAACAAAAAGCTGAAAAAGGTAAACTTAAGCGAGTCCTTTTGTTTTTATCTAGGAGGAGCAGGATAGACAAAACAATGCCATCATTTAAAAACCCTACTAGAGCAACAAAGGACGCTTTTGTACAACACCAAGTAACAAATGGTTGGTACTACAGTACAAAACAGTACCAAAGTCAACAGTACTTCTTGTGTTCGTTTTCCGTTACTGAAAAACAATTTCTGGTGCAGAATGTCACCCGTGACTGTCCCAGGGTGACATTAAAATAAAAATACACAACCTGCCCTTAATAACTAAAGCGAAAATCGTCATCCAAAAAGCAGAGATACAAAACGTAGCGTGTCGCTGACTTTAAGAGAAGTTATACTGTAAAACTGCTATACAGGAAATAATCTGAATCACATATGATCATCCAAACACATCGAACAAAATAGAAATGTCATTAAGACTTATCGCTCTAATTCACTCTTTTCATTAGCTGAATATGATTAGAAATACCTGTGGTTTTGTCCAGGTAAACTACCAATGCCCCTACTTACAAACCTTTAAGAAATGTTTATACTATGAAAATAACCACTCTCAAAATTATTTTATTTATTACACTTCAACAATTAAAACATGGGTTTCTTTTTGTCTACATATCCATTATTATTATATTATCACATTTTTTTCTACTTTGTCCGTCATTATTTTGTAATGTTTGTAATGCTTTTTCATGATGGTGGTTGTATTTTGTGTTTGTGAGGCATGTTATTTGCACAACCAATTGTCAATAAACATATTTGCAAGCAGTGTTGTATAAAGAACCTGAAAGCCACACTGAAGTAAACGTTCACATATATTACTATAAAATGACTTAAGTAAAAGTCAAAGTCTGCCATTGTAACATTACTTAAGCGAAAGTATGAAAGCATCTGTAAATTGTACTTAAGTATCAAAAGTAGTTTTTGAATAAATGTACTTTAGTATTAACAGTAAAAGTACCTATATCTAATTTAAAAAGCCTGTTCAGTAATCCATCCGTGATTAAACCCGTAACACCTTGATTTAAAGGCACTCAGAAACACCAGTCGTCATCGTTACATTGGGAAGTAGTGTTTACTACAGGCGTCTTCACAGATGCTCATCAACAATTTTTTAACTTTAACCAACCCTAGTTTGTGCTCAGGTTTGTATTACTTTAATGAATAATGTGCATAGCTTTAATGATGTGGAATTTAGATTTTTGGGTTTTAGCCATCAACCTGACATGCCATATACAATCTGTGTATTGCTAATGTGGCTAATGTGTCACATTATATTTAGAAGAAGAAAAAAAGATTATCTCACCAGCAAGTTGAACAAGCTTCAGCTAATTAACTTTATGCAATTCTAAAGAGAAGATTAACTGTAATGTATTGAAGTTCATTTTAATGTTTTTACAAAGAAAAAAAATCTACAGCTGACTAGTGGGTAGCGTTAGTGCAGCCAAAATTCTCAACTTTATTTACAACTAGCTAAAGTTTATGTTACCAAAATCAATAATGCAGCATGGCTAATACACAGTCAACTTAATGTTTGATTCACAATACAGTTCTAACATACTGTTATTTTTATGTAAAAAAAAAAAAACACAAAGATTTGTACTTTTTTTTTAATGTTTAGTTTTGATCATCTTTTTTGACCAACTAATGTTAGCTAAGGTTAACGTTGGCATAATCCTTAATGCAGCATGGCTAGTACAAAGCCTATGTAACGTTAGACTCACAATCACAGTACGAACATGATGTTATATTAACGTACATTATGTTACCTTAACCACATAACTCTATAAAGTTTATCTTTGTTTTAACTTACCTCAGTGTGTTTTTTGAGGTTTGACGGACAGTTTTTGAGTGCAACAATTTCAGTGCTTTTAGGCAAGCACAGGAGGCACTTCATTTGATATGACAGATGCTTCGTGTCAAAAAAGGAGAACATCTTTTGGAGATATGTTTGCCGGTGGTCTGACTCATTTAAAACAGGAGATGTTCTTGGAGAAATTATGCTAGCAGATGTAGCAGGTGTTGGAGCAGCATCACTGCTGCTAGAGGAGGATGCTGCTGTCTCCATGACAGCTTCTATCTGCTGCTCTTTTTACCTGCCTGAGCCTGTTACACTGAGACTGAGCACAGAAACTTTGGGAGCGAGTGTTTTTTTTTTCTATTCTTTCTTTGTAAGTAACGAAAATGCCAAATGGGAAATGTATTGGAGTAAAAATGTGCATTTTATTTAAGAGAAGTATTGGAGTAAAAGTCAACAGAAATCTAAAAACTCAAGTAAAGAGCAGATACCTCCCAAAAATACTTAAGCACTTTTACTTCATTACCTTACACCACTGTTTGCAAGTCTCACCCTAAGTACCAAAAAGAGTACCACCGTTAGTTTGGTACTTTGGTACCGGTACTGGTACTGCACTGGCAAAAAGAAAATACAATTTTTTTTGTACTAAAAGTGTGGTACTTGTTGCGATGGAAAAACACCCAAGGTGATGACATATATTTGTGTGTGTATGTGTGTGTGTGTGTGTGTATGTATGTGTTGGTGTGTCTGTATATACACACAGACACGTTTCATATTATAAACGCTAAGCTGACTCTGACTTAACAGTTGTTTTTTGTTTGTTTGTTACGATGTAACTAGTCATTCATGCCAACATCATATTTTGGATATACGAGAGGTTTTTCCTAACCAGAAATTCCCGACTGTTGACTTTTTGTCAGGCAATTTCTTTGTACAACTCAGTTTTCAGTAAAAGTTACGAACTTCTCTTCCATTTTCTAGTTCAGTGTCTGCTCACATCACAAATAACTATTCGATCATTGGCTGCTTGTCAAAGAGGTGCGCTTCGGGCGGGCCAATGTTCAATTTGGTTGAACTTTCAGCAAAGCGTCAAAATGGAAAATTTAGCCTAAATGCACCGCTTATGGTGATGTGACACAAGGTTGAGAGTCAATGCTCAGCACACCATAGACAATAATAAATGCTCAGGTCATTGCAACAGTCAACACTTATCATGTGTAACTGGCCTGAGTAAAATAATACCTTCATATTATTTTAGTTATGGATATGTAGGTATAAACACAGAAAAGACAAAGAACATGAACGAGGGAGGATACGAATGGGAGAGAGAGACTACGTGTTTCATTCTAGAGAGGAGTGCTTACGTATTGATATCTAGTAGGTTTGTTTAAAGATTTCTATGCTTCGATGCTGAGTGCACCCAATACAAGTTTGGTGTTGTTAACACGTAGTACCATAAGCAGGCCGTCAGTACGGCTAAAATGTAACGAATGAGGAAAAACGCTTCGCTACTCTTTGGATCTCTACATACTCATGTCATCAAAAGCAACTGAATATTTAATACCAAGTACTGCGTTTGCAGATGAGTGTGTGAACGCTCTTATTTTAATTAAGGTCAAAAAAATATTACGCTCGTATAATTTCACATCTAGATAAAAAAATACAAAAAAGCAGAGCTGCCTTGTAATTCATTCCCATTGAGTTAAGATCCGTTTTCTAACAGTCTTACTAAAATTACAGAGGGGAGGTGTTCAGGTGGCATTGTTGGTCATCACTGTGAAGATGCTGCTAAAGTTGCCATTGGTTTGTTAACTTATTAATAACGTAGAAACGGAAACAAGCAACAGACACAAGTGCACTTCCATTGTGGGTTGTGTATGTTCAGACAGAGGCAACCATAGGAACCCTCACGCCGGGGGGGGTTTGGGCATCGCCACGACTCTGACTGGCAAACTCACCCTGACCCACCAATGTGTTTGAAATACAAAATGTGTCCTTTTTTGGACTCGGCTTGTGTTTTTGTGTGCAAACGGAATGTAACCAGCTCCCTCCACACACGGCAACCTACATAAACTCAATCGAAGCAATGTTCTCTGCACCCCACAGTCAAAGCAGATTCTAACCTGAAACACCAATCTACAGCAGAACGAGAATGCTGGACTGAAGATGCTGGACTGTAGATGCTGCAGGAATGACAATATTAGAATGACAATAGTGGAATGAGAATACTGGAACGATGATGCTGTAACAAACTGAAAAATGTGAGTATAAGTAGGACCTGTCACTTTGGATCCATTCAACACCTACAAGCATCTTCAAAGCTTTTTTGGTAACCAGCTCACTGCAATATTAGCTGATTCTAAATCATTCTATTTATTTACCACACAATGTATTTAAGCAAAATTACACTCCCCTTGAAGAGCAGCATTAAACATGAGATTTGCATTAATGTTATGGTTTTAGTAACCTTTTTATAGGAGCTAGCAGCTGCTTACAAAACACTTAAAATGCGCTTTCTCATAAAAAGAAATTCATACTATTTAAACTACTCAAGCATAGCAGACACTGACTAATATGCATGAAAGGGGATAATTAGATTGTAGGTACACATCTAACATAGAAAATAACAGTGCATACATGACTTCCAGGAAACGAGACTTCCACGTGACTCTTTAATGACATATAGTGATGATGGCACGTATAACGCATGTGACCTCAAACAAATTACATTAATCAAACAAAGACGTGTTTAAAAGGCAAAGGGCTGTGCAATCGGTGCCAGATGAGGGGAAAAAAAGGCCCAGCAAAGGACCCTTAACTGGTCACATCTGGCTGTATTTTATACGCAAATCAGCCTCCACTAAATCTAGATAAAACTCACTGACTCGTGATCGGCGCAATGATCTTCATACATCTAAATTTATATGCTAATCGGAACCCCTCATGCATTTAACACATACCTCTGCATCTGGGAGCAAGCACTATCACCTTTTCTAGTTACCCCCCCATCTCCTAAAATGCCTCCCCCACGCTTCCTCATTTTTAGTGTGCCTCTTCTCCCTCCCATTCACCCCTCTGTTCTTCCCTGTTTCTCCCTCTCTCTTTCGCAGACTCCTTATTTGCCTTGGCAGGCTGAATAATTCAGGCTGCCCGCTGGCCGCCTCAGTGGGTCCTCGGTGGCGCATCGCCGCGGCCCCCGCCTCACCGTCCCGGAGCAAAGCAGATGGACACCTGCGTGCGGCAGGTGAGACAGATGGCCCCACTCGTTCTCCAAGGCCGGCCGGGGGCCGCCGGTGTCCGCAGCTCAGCTCTGCCGGCTCATCCAGGCACATTAGCTTCCCGCCGGCAAAAAGAATAACAGCAAACCACGTAAACACAACACAAGGTTCCCCCCTCCCGCCCCCCTCTTTCGCTCAGGCCTATTTTGCGTTGCCACCGCTGGCGACCTCATCACCTCTCCAGACAAACAATGCACGAAGACGCACGCCCCCCACCCACCCGTAGACCTCCCATCTGTCCAACGCAAAACTAGTCTTCATCTCCACTCGTGACTCTGCAAGTTTGCCGACCACACGAGCGCATCTGCTATTTTGCGGGACCTGAATCACACGTGACGGACAGCACACTGCACACACATACACTCCTCTACTAAAACTGTACGGCTTCAAACACAACACCAGCTACTGTACAGCCACACTTAACAAGATCTTATTACTTGTGGGCTACAAAGACAGAGAAAGAGAGACAGAGAAGAGAGAATGAGAGAGCAATATATATGCTTATATTTCACATTTTTAAATGTTTTTTTTCTTTGTTTTTTGTCCTTCCTTACCTTGGAGAATACAGAGCGTGTGCGTCACAGAGTATGTAACCGGCCTCGCTGTTGGAATGCTGTTGCATTCTCCACGTGTCGCATTTCCTGTATTTATCTTCACTATTAACTTGTGCCTTTGATAAATTCATTCTACAACAAAGGGAGAGCAAGAAAGGAATGAAATTTGTGTCAGAGTGAGAAGACTGTCGAACTCCGACAGAGACCCAATTCTACAGACAGAGACGGAGTCTAACACAACGCAAAGACGGTTTTACTCTCACGGCACAGTAAAGATGCGAATGCGTACTGGCACAGAAGTCACGGCAGAGGTCGACGTCAACGTGTGCGTTCACACAGAAGTCTGAAAATTGTCAAAGTTTTAATGTGTAATCTCATAATTATTGATTTTGTCAGGACTGAGTTATCCCAAAAGATCTACATTTTTGAGGGCGAATGCTGATAAACTGTCAAAACTGACATGTAATGACTTTCAGTACTCAAACAATTCATAAAAAAAAGTTGTCACAAGGAAAGATGATTACTAGTGCTTCATAAACATGACAGCGATGTAAATTTTAGTGTACCTCTCGAGGAAAGTCCTTGATGTGAAATTTCACTGACAGATAACTTCCACTTCCATTTTTAAGATTTTGAATTTGAATAGAAGCAGATTTTAATCCCACTTAAGGACAAACAAGTATTGGCAAAAACATTTTGTAGCAAAGGGACGATGAACCTATGAATAAAACAGATATATGGCACCATGTTTAAAGTAAAGTAAAATTGTTTAGCAAATTAATGGAAATTAATTGAAAGGGCAGCTTATAGATCCAAAGCTCACCCTACAAAAGGAAAATGTGTCAGAGGGTACCAGATTGCTGCCAATATTTTATACCTACGGTTTACATGTCCTGTGTGTTACAGACAGTCTGAATCCTTACTTGGTATTCATGTGGTGTAGGGCAGGGGGTTCTCTGAGTGGTACAGTCCAATGGACAGGACTCTGAATCTTTATGGGACAGTATTTGAATCTCCTGTCTTCCTCATTAAGGACGGAGGTTCCCCAAACTCTCAGCAGACACGTTCAATGTCATTAGCCATACACACCCCCACACCAACTCAGGCCACACTTTGAGTAATGAAATGAATCATTGAGGTAATGCCAGTCAGGCCTCTGTCCAAAATCACATTTCACGTGTGTCGTCCCGCTCTCTCCCTTCCAATAATTCAGCTGTGCCTTCCCCACAGTATTCTCACTGCTGCTAACGCTCCAGTTATACCTTCCTAAAAAAATAATATAATAAAGTGCTAATAAAAAAACAGTGTGTCCCCTCCTTCCACACCCTAGAGGAATTGTGGCAATATAACATATGTAGAGATGCAAACTCTTAATGCTTTACCAAAATTGAAAAAAGATTTCTAAGACTGAGCACACGTGAGATGCATACACACACATTCAGACATACATAATTAATGCATTTCACAATCCATTACGTAAATCGGTTTTTGCGCATGTCGGAATTTTGTCAATTCTTACAGCGAAACCGTTTGTGTGCAATTAACGATAAACGCTGTCCTCCTTCGTACTTCTTCATCATTTTCATTTTCGCCTGTAAATTGATTACAGTTTGCACGCTGGCTTTTTTTCAGCTGCATATTTAGTATCGGCTGTGTAACCGAACACGAAATATTCGTAAATTTTTTTCTGTTACTACAGACTGGGTTCTCGTAAGTCAGAATTACATATCTACAGAAACCGAGTATTTGGAATTGGATCGGATTTTATTGTGATTCTGGCAGGATCATTTGAAGTTTTGCAGCATATGGAAAAAATTAAAAGAGGCAAAATGGTCAGAAATTTCTAGATTTTTTCTTAGTGCAGTATGGAAGGCTTCATCTGTTGCAACAAAGATTTAGAGTTTAGTTGGTGGAAGAGGAGTGGAAATCAAGATGTGAGTTATGTGTCTGAGGCCCGCTGCGATGTTTACTACACAAAGGGTGGCCCTTTTTGGGACGGGCTTGTGTTTGGAGTGTATACAGCAGCATGATGAGGGCACTGTCTCAGGTTTCTCACACGGCCGGCCACTCGGAACCGTGCTGTTGATATTAGCAGAAAAAAGTCCTTGTCACGCAAAGAGTGTCTCGTTTCGTTTTTGCCTAATGATTCAGCAGATCAATATGGGTGCCAGGGTGTGGTCTGGGCCAGTCCCCATCCGTTTCTAAAACGTACTCTGATGTCTGGACTAATCCCATTTCTCCTCATTCAGAACATACGACGTGTTTGACTTTGTACGCCGGTAAGTTCTGCCACAGGAGTGGGATGGGGGGGGGGGGGGGCTCAGTATTGCTTTATGTTTTATGACTTCATAATCGGCTGCATTCATAAATCCTGGATTCATAAAAGGTGTTAGACTCGATAAGGCTACAGTTCACTTGCTCAAGCAACACGAGTAAATCCAGACAACAGCAGGTGGTTTGTGCTGCCTGCAGTACACGACACCTTCAGTCTGCAATAAAAATTTCGATTACCCAAACAAGACCAAAAAAATGGTTTTAAAGAGATGTTAGGAAGTCGCAATTCTTGTGTAATTTTTTGCAAATACTACATGTGACTGCAGCAGCAATCATATTCGTCTACAGACGAATTTATTCAAATAAGAAAACTAATATCCATTAATGATATTCGGAAACAAATTGTTTAGATGAAATGAATAATTCAAGTGGCCATGTAGGAACTCGAATTACAACAGATATTAAAAAAGTATATATTGTATAAATTCCTTACCTTTAGCCAAAGGCAAATGATTGTATTTTATCTATTGGGATCTAGTTGTTTTCAATGCATGATCTGAATCCATGCAACTAACACTAAGCAATTTGTACAGAAATATGACAATATTTTTCATTTGATTGAAAAAACGACATTCTGTTTCATTAGTGTATAACTATATTTAGCAAATTAGCACAATAGACGTAACATTTTAAATTTTGAAATCACTTCTACATAAAGCCTTCTACAACAGTGTGTACAGGTAAAATGCAGTTTTCTTTATGAAAATAAAGGTCCTCATAGAACTGTTATGGATTCCTAACGATAATAGCTTTTTGTTAAACAAACAGAACAAAAACAAGAAAAAAAAACAACAGAATGAAATAAATGTATGATTAGGCACATGATTTTTATAAAGCAAGAAAATGAGTTGTCAAAAAGAACATAGGACATTTTAGACAATAACAATAATAATAATAATCATCGTCGTCATCACCATTATCATTATTATTATTAGTTGTAGTATTATGCGTACTTATTTTGTAATGATCAATAATTAGTAGATTGCAAAAAAACTAAAACTAAAAATAAAAAATACAGTATAATAATGTGTCCCATATTTTATTTATGTTTCTGCTCCCTCAATTTTCCTTACAATAAACTTTATATGTCACTTAATGGCTTCTGGAAGAGATAAAAAAAAAAAAAAGATATGATTTTAAAACTTCCTATTTTTTGGAAGCATTGTGGGGAAAAGGAAAGAAAAGAACAGAAAGAAATAAAATAAAAAGGAAAAAGAAAAGAAGAGAAGTAAAGGGAGGAAACGGAGGTGGGGGTAGGAGGGCTTTTCACGCGGCTGTCAGCGTGGGTAAGGGCAGAGGCAGACTGGACAAGGATTAGCAGGGAGGACAATGAGCCGAATTAAGCCAAGTGTGTGTGTGTGTGCGTGTACACACACGCCTCACCGTGTCTATGATGCTGCTCGCCGGTTCACTCAAGTGTTGCTATTCCACAAGTGAACGCCGGAGTGCTGATTGACCAGAGAGGTGCCATTCTTGCTAGCTCGACAGCGGCGGAGCGGCAGTCAGGCAGGGCCACGGCCGCCGTTCTCTGTGGGCTCGGGGATCGACTGGCTCGCTAATTGACGCGCGAAGCAGGCCGGTGTGATTTTCTACTCGGCTGGCAGAAAGGAGGCCAATTATGTGCATAAACGTATAATTTTACACAAAAACAAACAAGGGAAGAAAGCTAAACATCTGATGTCATTTAGCAGAAATCACGACGATTGTTTATTCTCAAATTGTTATGCAAAGTCTCCCCTTTGAATGCAATTTTTTTATAAAAGGAATCAAACACAAGAGTTTTTGCAGATCAAACATGAAGAGCAACGTGTGGCTTTTTTTCTGGGTCTTGTTTGGCCCCTACACCTTCCCTAACCACGCAGCCTCGTTTTTTTCTGTCACGTTTAATACGATAGGCAGGATGCAGCGATGCGATGCTGCGGACCACGGTGCCGACCGCGCAGCAGATGGACCGTCGGGTTTAATGGGACAGCCCGCTCGCAAAGACATCGGGAAGGTCCAGCCGTGCGCTACGGGAACGCCATGCCACAGGTGCAAATGAGATCCGCACTGGTAAAGTGATGATATGAACATCTAATAAAAAATTTCCTAATCCACACACATCTGTAATTAGGGTCAATCCATTCCTCAAAAGAGTAACATAAACAGATTGGGATTTTTACACTCTCTACTTTGAATGTATATTAAATCCAAGTCAATTTTTATTAAGTTTTTGTATGCTTATCAGCAGAGAGCAAACCCTATTTGCACAAAATCTTTAAGCCAGGTGTGACACATCGGAAAAGTTAAAAGTTGTCAGCAATATTTGATTATTTACAAAAACCGCTTTTGTTAAAACTATTCTGTAACAGCGATTTTTCGTCCCTGCCGTAACCTTAAAAGCGAACATGTGCTCTCATTGCACACACCGAGATCTCATTGTAAATGCGACGCATGAGAGCAATGCATTTTATAGCGCTATACATCAAACGGAAACGTAAGAGAAAATGTTTACAAGTATTTACAATCAAGTAGATTTCACCAGGAGTGACAACTTTTGCAGCAGTGACAGTGGTGAAGTCTGCCTACCAACCTACGGCATGAACACTGGGCACGGCCTCAAGGTGATTATATTATAAATGCAGCCAGGTAGATTATCTGGGTGCTGTAGGCAAGCCTGTGTTTTTGCAGTACAGGCGCACAGGCCATGGGGGTGGATCCTATGGGGGCGGTGGGGGGTCTGGTCAGGCCACACGTGCATCTCACAGCAGCCGAACCGCAGACGGCGGGGTCAAGCGCAGACGAGCCGAATCGCTCCCACCAGGATACAAGCACGTTCCCAATTGGCCGGTCAGGTCGCCTGTTTCACGGGCCATGCTGAGTCCCCACTCCCAGAGTGTGGGACCACATGTCCCCACTGTCGCTGCGCACACACATGCGACTGTCGTATTAAACAACACGGCAGAGATTGCACAGATGTGCCTGCGCACACACTCTCACAGGACACACACTGGTAAACGCGATTTAATTTGCAAACAATTTTTCATATCTAGTATTAAATCGGGAAATCCAGAAGACATTTTTAACAAAGAAATGTACGGCATGTAGTGTGTATCCCCTCTCTTATTTTTTTGCAAAACATTTACATTTGAAAATATTTAAATTAATTAATTTAAATCTATTTATTATCAGTGTTCTCAATTTGTTTTTTTTTTTAAGAAAAATTGTTTTTGAAAATACAGTTTAACACCCTTCATTTCTGAAATGGCTGCACCTTATTTAACCACATTCCTGCCTTTACTGTTTTCTCACTAGATACTTTTACAGTCATCTATCATGAAACATAAATTAGACAAAACAGATAAAGGTGATGTGAGATAATAGTTCACATCTAAAACAAAGAGAGGAGTAATATAGTCTTTATAGCAATGTTAGGGGGGAGTCCAATTACATACATAAAAATGCGTTTACAGGTAAATAGGCTGTGTTGTTTCAAAAAAGGGCCAGAAAAGTGTGTACGTCTGTCAGTTTTTAACCATGAAAACACACATAAAGGGGGGGAAGGGTAAAGGGGGGCTAAATATTTCACTGTCACTTGCCATGGAGAGTGACAATTCACCCTGGATCCCCACTACAGAACAATGGCAGTTTTACATGAAGCCGACAGACGTAAGAAAAAGATTAAAAACCACACAAACTCGCATTGGCGTAATCACATATCGCCTCTGGAGGGCTCAGAGGGGGGGGGGGGGGGGGGGGGGGGGGGGGGGGGGGGGGGGGGGGGGGGGGGGGGGGGGGGGGGGGGGGGGGGG
>JABJVR010000021.1:4269301-4289222 GCA_025773905.1 Chitala chitala | reverse complement strand
CCCCCTCCCCAGCACACTCCATTCTGTGTGTCTGCAGCAACCACGACGGCTTCATCGGGCCGCACGCTGTGCGGGCTGCCTCGCATTCAAGCCTTCCCCGGATCTTCAAACAGCTTCTCCAGGACCCCTTTCACTTCTGCCCTCACGCTTCATGTCAGACGGACACGCGGTGCCTAACCAGCTCAGCCCATTCTGTCTGTGTTGAAGTTGATAAAAAATTACAAGAAATGTAAACAGGGTATATTATTACTATTACTGCAATTATTATTATTATTATTACTAAGTTATTAATGTTATATGAATCTTATTACACATCTGTCAAATAGAAGTGTACAAATCTGAGCTTTTCTGTCCCCTTTTGGAAACTGTTCTAGAGCCATATGGAACTTCCTTTTCCTCAGGTAACGGCACACCGCTCTGGAGAGCACGCATGCTTTCCCATCTACACGAAAGCCCTGTGCTAGCACGTAACCACGGCACAGACACAGGGTACGCATGTTACTTGGCGACAAAAATATATATATATAACCTTGACATGCGGTCGGTCACCTCCGTAACACGGGGCACACACACACACAGGCAGACCGCGCACCAAAGCACATGCACACACAAACACGGGTTTAACACAGAGTAAGAATTAAAAGAAAATTTACCTACTCTTGTTCAGAGTGCAAGGTGAGACACTCAGGAATGGAAAGTTCTAACGAATCCATGTGCGCTCTGCAACCATAATTTGAGCAAACCCCTTCTATAAATCAAAGTTTTTTTTTTCCTCTCTTTTCCTGTCAGAGCGCTGCAATTAACAGAAACGTTCTCCTGGTGACAAGCCTATAGGCATAGCCAGTTGGGACCAAAAGCTCTTGCACCCTTCTAATCAAGGACTTAAAGCCACGATTGGAGCTCATTAATATGAAGTAAGGCTTTGCATATGTAGTCCCTCCGGCCCATCCAGACGCCAGATTGGTGCCTTCCCAGCCAATTGGAGACAAACAGGGTGCTGCCTGCACGCGCTGAGAGAATCGGAGCAGGTGGAGAGGGAGGGAAGAGACAAAGAGAGAGAGAGAGGGAGAGGCAGGGGAGGGAGGGCAGAGAGAGGGAAAGAGAGCGAGAGAGAGAGAGAGAGAGAGAGAGAGAGTGGGATTTAAAGAACCAGCACATTCCCCCTCAAAGGCAATGCTATTCTATTTCCATTGTCAAGCACAGAGGCCAAAACCTGTCAGACCTTGTTGATACAAATCATGGTGAATGAGGCAAAGTGGTACAAACACAACCCTTGACTGTTTATTGGCCTGCTCCTTGTTCTTCTTTTTCCTTCATTGGGGAAGAGAAATTCTTTAATTAAGTGTGAAAAAAAAACAAAAACAATACCATATTCTTGTATGCATAGCATGACAATATGTGTAGGAAATTTTATATTAAAAGCAAAACATGCCAGTAATTGCTATGTAGCTATTTTAATGTTGTCAGTGTAATCTCACTATGGAAAGGATGTGTAACTAAATTAAGACTTTAATATTTAGATGAAAAAAAAATGTTTTTGATACGGTGCCCCAAATTTAACAGTGTTCATCCGTGGAGTAACGCCCAGCTGCAGATGACAAAGTGTTTTGTTTTCTTTCAAACTTTACAGTCCTACACGATAAAAGAATTTGAATGAATGCATTCTTTGTTAAGACAACAAACAGGAACACAATTTACTACAACAAAACATTAATAAATAAAAGGGCACTTAAATTTTTTCATTAAACTTGTAATATATTTGTGTGGAACTGAACAATAAAACAAGGGCTCGCGTTATGAAACCGAATAAAACAACGTCTTTGTCGCAAGACCATTCCGGTGCGTTTTTATCTGTGCGCGCACAATCCGGGCTGCTCTCTGCTCGCGTGTCACCAGCCCGCTGTATTTCCACAAGCAGCGGGGAATATATTGCCGATTTCTCAGCACACTGCAATTCCCCACTGATAAGAAAATTCCGGAGCTCCGGTAGCCCACTAACTGTTGTGTCTTATGAACACACGGCCTGTGAAATTGTCTCGGGGTTTTTTTTTCCCCATACTTGGGGGGATTTGAACCCCATTTTCATAAACAGGTATTTTCTGTTCTCCATGACAATGGGGGAGGTGCTGTACAGACCGGGCCCGGGCTCTGTGAGGACAGCGGCCCGACACCGATTCTGCCCCTCATTGCTCCCAGGGATGAGCCCCCTCATTACAGCGCCGGTGTCGGCTCGGTCCCCAAGTGGAACCCCTCCATCTCCAAGCTTTGCTGAACACGCACATCAACAAATTACAATTAACCTCCCGAAATGGAGATGCACAGGGAATTCATCTGTGTCATTTTTTTTTTTTTTTTTTTTTACGTTTACAAATTACTTTTATGTTGGCCATGTGATGCCATGTGGACGTTTGTGTTTCGCACCTTCAAACAAAGCTCCATGGCATAATGTGTCCCTTGTATTTCTCCAACAGCTCCAAGAAAAAGAGAAAAAAAAAAAACTAAATTCAGTGACTGCACAAATTAGCACGTCTTTCTAAATTGGTGGCGACTTTTCTGAACATGCGGAGCTCCAGGCAACGGGAGTCTGGGAACAGCAGAGCGTCTCCTGCTCAGGAGCAGCAGAATGAATGACGTTCTCTCACCACTGATCCTGCATTATATCATACACCCGCTCAACCAAGCAGAAACAAGAATACAGCTATATTACATTCGCAACCAACATACTCATTTTATTCAATGTTTTTTTTTTTTTTTTAATAAATACGATCCTTGGTTTTGAGTGTCGCTAAACTGAAATAACAAACACCTGGAACTAGGATAAGAAAAGCGAACGTGGCATGATCTCATTCAGACTCTAATGTGAAGACGACCCACAAATTCTCATTTTAAATCACATGGAAAGTGAACACCACTAATTTATTCTTCAGTATGATGTGGTTTTAAAAGACCACCAATCTTCAGGCAAGTTTTTCATGTTCAGAAGTACAAAAAAAAGGGCTTCTTCAAAGAGCAAACAAGGAGAATGTGTTTTAATTGTGTTGTAACAAACGTAGATGGAGTGGAAGTGTGGGCCTGGATACTGAAGGAAGCTTCTGAGCAGCAGCACATCCTCGGGGACTAACTGACATCCACCCGTAAACACTTACAGAGATAAAATGCACGCGCTACTCCATGTGTGTGTGTCCTGGACATGCGAAGGCAGACCCACGGGCGTGTGCTCCTGCGCCCCTCTCTCCCTCATCTTTTCATGCACGCTGAGATCGTGTGCAGCTGCGTGCTCAGGTGAGAAGGGAGAAACTGAACGTGGAAATAGTGTCGGTCCCAGAGTCTCCTCATTAACGATTCCTGGGACCGATATGCTCTTGTTCTATGGAACTTCATAGTCAAGTAGAGCCCCCACCCCCAAAATCCCCTCTGTAACTTGAGTTTTGAGACACAAGTCTCAATTCATTCAGTACAGAGGCCCACCCCTGGCTGACAGATTGTTCCAACCACCCAGACTCCCCAAATCTGCTTTAAGCCCCATATTTCTGACGGCGAGTGGGCACCACCCAGCACTGTTTGGCTGAAGGAAGGACTGCCCCACAAGGCCATCGCCCCCTCCCCGTGCCCACCTCATCTGCCCCGCATAATTCAACAATCACGACGCCCCCCCCCCCACCCAACACCTGCCTCAGGGCACCAGAATGCGAACACACCAACACGTCAGGCTTTGTCATTTACGGTCTAACCTGCAATAAAAACCACTGCCACTATTAATTGTTAAACAGGCCTTCTTTCTTTCAAACACAATAGCTGAAGTTCTCTGTACAGTACACACTACTCTCTTTTCACCAGACCATAGCTCTTGGCATTATGAAGTTATTAATAAGATTAAATAGGCGAGAATTCTTTATGACCCCCCCCTCCTCCTGCTATAATAGGCTCTAATCCCCGGTGCCTTCATGAATACATTTCAACTTAAGTATGCACGGCCAGCCAGGGCTGATTCCTCCCCATGTCGATACGTGTCAATAGCCGCTCCCTCCTTTTCATTTGCAGTTTTCACACAAGTTTCCCTCTGTGGTGACACGCCTAAGCAGCGGCCACCACTGCTGCAGGTCGCCTCGTCACCCAAAGAAAAGGGGATGAAAGGGAAACAAAGAAGAGTCCGCCGCGGCAATGCGGCCTGGAATTCGATGCGGCGCAACAAACATGCACATAAACGCTCTCTCCTCGTCCGGTCATGTATGTAAATACACAGCTGAATCTCTCTCTCTCTCTCTCTCTCTCTCTCTCTCTCATGTTCCCCCCCCTTCAGTGTGTTGAAATGCTAAATAAAATGATGACCCCTTTGGTCACAGACTGTTGACATCCGCCTCAGCATTAGCGGGGTTCGCTTGGCGAAGCATCAATCACACCAGTCAATAAGGTAGGGCAAGTTCATTTAGGTCATGTGTCAGTCGCCCGGGCCCAGAGCGTACCGTGCCGTCGGTGCCACCACAGTTGTTTAAAATCAACTTGTCAAAACTGGGCATTAAGAAATTCAACAGTCACTTCCTTTTTCCATTCGCATGCTGTTCAGAGCTTTCTATTTATCTACAGATGAAAGTAATATAGGTGGTGTGAAAAGTGTGGGGGGGGGGCTTTTCATGTGTATAAAAATCTACAGTAAAAAAGAAAAGATATGTAAATGATACATATATGGCTCCTGGAATTTACATATAAAAAAAATGCGTGCATAAATATATTCCAAGTGTATTGCCATGTATGTGTGTATCATCTCTACATTCCTCAGCTACTACCTTTTATGATGTCTAATGTTTAGTGTCTGAAATGAATATAGTAATTTGCATGTAAATGTGATTATGAAAATATAATTTAAAGTTAACATCATTCTGCATAAAATTCTTGCCATAATGATCTTCCTGCAGTGAAGTTATTAATTTGGTAGAAAAATAATGTTAGCAACTAATGCATACAAAATATTACAACTTGTTAATTAAAAATAATGACTTGTCTGCAGAGAATTAAATCTGTAATAATTAGGGAGTCCTCAAAGTAACTTTGGATGGAAATTGTGCAAATAAACTGGAACAAGAGGCTAACACCCTACAACCCCCCCCTCCGTCCTCCACCCCACTGCAGGTTAACACACACAGCTTCTGTGTTTTGTGTGTGTGTGTGTGTGTGTGTGTGTGTGCGCGTGTGTGCAAGGGTTGTAACCCAGGTGCACCTGAGGGTCTGAGTGAGCTGTGGAGGCTATATGCACTCGCTCATATGCAACACACACACACACACACACACACCCTTCCAGGTCAATGAGCTGGGCTCCTCAGGAGATGATGACCACACACAGTGGGGAGCATGCTTTGTGTGAGCACGCCAGGACGGACCGCGGACCTGCCGTACACACCGCCGCCCACCAAAATCTATTCATGTCTGTCACGCATCCAAAAAAGGTGACCTCAGGCTTCAGTTTCCAATCAGAATGTGTTACTGAACCACACGCCGCGTCTAACGTGGTTACTGCGGAAACCCAGCAAAAACAAAAGGACGGGTAAACCCACGTAACGGATCTGTCCCGGTTGTGCACGTGGCGCACAGAGTAAATGTGCTGAGTTATACTCCTTTCACGGGGGACAGCTTCGATCGGTGCGCGGCTCTCCCCTCGAGGAGCACAATGGCCAGGGCAGTGCTGCGATGTGCTCACGGGACGCAGTGCAGCAGTGGTCAACAGAGGGCGCTGCTGCTCACCTGCTCGTGGAGCCCGGCGGCTCAGCTGCCCTGGCAGCGGCTCTGCATAACACTGACGCCTCAGAACCTGCCACTTCTGCCGGCGCGCCTGAGAGAAGACGTGCTCCTTTCAGCGAAACGCCTTTAAAGCAGAACGTCACTGTCTGACAAACAGAAACTGTGCATTAGAATCCTTTATTTTTTTTAATTTAAGGAAATGAGAGGGGCAAAGGGGAACTGAACAAAATGGCGCACACTCAAGTCAACTACTGACACGGGTGATGAAATCTTCAGTCAGACGTGATAGTTCCTAAATGCCGGACGCACTTTCCCGCCAGTTCTGAGAGCGATAAAACGGTATGAGCAAAACACTGTCATAAAGGCGAAATAACAGAGGGCTGTGGTGTCTCAAAACGAGCCACTGGCTAAGTAATCTAATGGTCTATCAGCAGGTACAATTGTCACATGTAGGAAAGTGCCAATTTCAAAGGCCCCCCGCTTGACTGTGTGATAACAGGCTCTCCAGGCAGAGAGGTGGGGGGTTCTCAGAGTCCAGGACTGGGTAACCTTTCCTTTCATTCAGCGTCCACAGCTATTGTATTACCCCCCCTCGTTTCAGGGTCAGTGCTGAGAGGTCACTCACTCACCTTTACTCTGGCCCAGAAGACCTGGATGGGATGGGAAAGTAAGGGGGGATGATTACCCTCTTTCTCTCATATAGTCCAGGAAGTTGGGTTTACTAAAAAAGCAAGCATCTTGGAAGAACTGGGGGGTAGTGCTTTCGTTAAATCTACAACTTTCATTGAGTCTTTATACCTACCAAAAAAATATACTCTTGATTAATATGTCCATCCACCTAGGTACAGACACACAAAATATACAAAATCTGCATTGGCCTATTTAATTTTACTGTATAAAATCACACATTAACTTCTGGGAACTGTAAGAATAAGCAGATTCATACATTTTCACAAAGAACAGCATAACTTAGCTTAATGTTGTTTTTCCCATTCATTTCTCCATGTACGCACACAAATCAGATAGTGGCTGCTGTGTTTGCTAATTCCATAAGCGTAAAAAAAAGGTGAACACATTAGTCCCTATCTGAGGTTACAGTTAAGATACCACATTTCCAACGTTCCGTGCCCGTTCTCATGCTGTACGAACATTAGCCATCAAAGCTCCTCCCCTAACTTCTACCCGACGCGTGAAACGCACGCTTTCCTTTTTCTTTGAAAATCACCGCAGACACGTAAGCAAACATCACCGGGGAAAACGGAAAGGAGCACTAAAGTGCAGACAATCTTATTCTTTATACCCCGAATACAACTAAGTAAACATTATAGAAACACACAAATCACAAAGGCTGAGAATATGGTGGATGGTCTTATCGGACCTCATTATCTCTCCTCCAGTTTTCACACACTCAGTCTCAGTGTGAGGACTTATTTCAGACCCACGAAAGGCAGAGTAACTGCAAACCGCTCACAAACAACTGGCCTTCGCTGTGCCAAGGAAAGATTTAATTAATATATGGTGAGCTGAGAAGAATGATATTGTGTTTGTGTTAAATTGGTCCCATAAGTGTTTTAGTACAGTCTATAAGTGTGCTAAATGTATCATCATTCTGCCAAGTATGGAATTCATGTTCCTGCAGTTATCTGCTGTGAAATGTGCTACATGTGCGATTCCATAAGATGCGCTATCGGTCCCCAGGGTGACATCGATGCCCCCTAAGACAGATGGCATGGGGTCCTGGGACTGCGCCTTTCATTCCACGCGTCACTCCTGTGGCTCTCCATGCCAGAGTGCTTAATCTGTCATGAGTTCCCGTGTAAATAGGCTTGTTAAAACGCGGCCTGCCCGAAACGGCGCGCGGGTATTGTGAGGGGAAAAACACCTCCTCGCAGATAATGCATTGTAAAACGCGTGAATTATGCATGCTCGAAATCACGGTGAGATCTTATTGGGGGTGAAAGCTTTCCCTTGTACTTTCACAACATGAGCCTGCCCGGAATGTTCTTTTCCACCTCTGAGGTGAATATCAAATTCACGCATGAATTATGAGTTAACACATTAAGGCAATTACAGCCCGGAGTTTCCACGCAGGTGTCAAGATGCGTTCTCTGCAATCGAAAGTTGAAAGCAACACGCGAGGAACTGCGCGGCGGAAAAAAAAGCCCTGCCATGCCGAAGTCCTGCTCGTTACTTATTCGTGAGTACGCACACTTGATCCTGTCTTTTCTCACCAGCTCTCCTCTTTGACACTTAGAGCATCATGGATGAGGGCTGCAACTATGAGACGTGGCATCTTCTACATGACATCTTGCATCTGTCAAAACACTAAGCTTTTCAAACCAGCTGTAACCCAGTAATTCAAGCTCCCTCAGAAGGCTGACAAAGTAAACGCTTGTGGCATGCATGGGACTGTAGGGCTGTTCTGATGTTTCACATGGCCTTTGTCTTTCAGTTTGCTCAAACAGCAAATCGCTTTTCCAGTTTTGGTTCACAGGGAGTCTGCACACAGACACACAAACACAGACACAGACACACACACACACACACACACACACACACACACACACACACACACACACACACACAGATATACACACGGATAAATGTGCATGCAAATGCTACAGGGCTATCTGAGTGACGTTCAAACTCAGGAAGTTCTTAGTAGTTTAAAAGAAACTGTGCACTTTCCCCAACAGAGCCTGCAATTGACGGACAGACAATATCAAAAAAGACGAGGGCAAAATATCTTTGGCTGTTCTTGAGGGCTTATTTTCTTAAAGAATATCCACTATATCCTTCACATCACGTGGAAACCTCAGCTGGTTTAATGTTTAACACTCGTTCCGCTTTGTAAAGCGGCCGCACCGATCCTCCTGGTTTATCCCACCCTGGGAGGACTGCTCGCTGTGAGAGAGCAGGTGTGAGCCTGACTGAAAGGGGTTAAGGCTGGCTTTGCAGTCCATCCTAGGAAAGGGCGCCCTTTCATGAGAGATGCCGGCTCTGGTGATTGGCACCGACAGACTGCCGAGATGTACCGCGTGACGTGGAGGTCAGAGATGCGGGCACTGTTTTTAGCCCCCCTACATTAACAGGCAGGTATTAGCCTGTGTCACAAGGGTGTCACAATGAAAACCACATCTGATACTGGAGGGGGGTAAAAAAAATCACCGCACATTGAATATACTTAAGAGCTTGGTTAGCATAAACAGATAAATAAAATATTAAATTGAATTTGCATTATGTTTAAGCAGTTTGGGGAACTGAAAATGAAAAATGGATTTACAGTATAACTCCAGGGCACTGTGCATGGTGGTGTGTCATACATTCAGCAGTGCATGTCCGATTCCTGGCTCAGGTTTGACTGTGCTGTGGTTTGTGTGCGTGTGTGTGTGTGTGTGTGTGTTTTGCTATAGTCTCCTCCTAGTCCTCTGCTTTTCCACCTCATTTGGACCGGTACTGCTACATTTCAATGTCTGGATGGGATGATGTCTCTTCAGAGTGTCCTGGTTAAATCTCCGGATGTACCTGGTTTTGCCGCCTGAGCTTTGTAGGGTATGCATTCGGCTTCCTATGACCCCAGACTGGATACTCAGTTCTGAAGGAATCAGTTGTGTTCTGCTGGAACTAACATTCCCTTTATGTTACTGTGGCATCTCTCAAACACAGACAACGTAAGATCAACACACTACACTCACTTTACAGCCCTTTATAGCCCTAACTGCTCCTGGCAAGTAAGAGAAGCAGACTGGCTCTGAACTTGGTGCTCATGGACAGAGAAACAAAATCCTAATTCCACAGTGTCCTGTCACACTAGTGTCATTTCATAACTAGTAAGCTTGCTCTGGTGTATCACAAGTGACATTTATTTGGGGAAAGTTTTATCAAGGGCAAAAAAAAGCTAATTTCAAAAGAGGAAAAGTAACAATATGTCTGTGGACTTCAGAGAAAGCAAGAAAAAGTCACAGTCTCCTGTATTCTTCACCTCACTTCCTTGTTCTCTCTCTTTCAGAGTCCCCAGGTATAAAACATTGTGCTAATTGTCTTCTCAAGAAAAGGAGAGGCAGGAGGTTTTCTGTGGTTCAGTTCAGTTCAGAAGACTCCCCGCATGTTCACAGGACTCCTCTGGAAGAGGGAGCTGGAGGTGGCAGAGCGGGGATGAGGGGGGGAGATTTCAATGAGGCTGACGTTGCCCACAGGGGGCCATCTTATGAGCCTTTCCTCTTGGCCACACTTCTCATCACAGCAAGAGCCCCGTCTCTGCGCCACTCATTCTGTAGACGCAAACAAAACTGCGGGTCACATGCACACAAGCGCACACACCCAGATGCGCGCACACACAGACACAGACACGCACCCAATGAGAGCCTTCGGAGGGCTTGTGAGCTATTCATTTGCATTGTAACGCAAACAAGCAGCTCAAAATCCACGAGGAAGAAAAAAAAAAAAAACAATGATTAAAAAAACACAACAGGAACAATGAAAACACAGTCATACTCAGAATGATAAAAATTTTAATGCAGTCTCATTCAATAAGGAACATCCCAGCCCCTCACCGCAGCAGGAATAAAAGAAGTAGTTTATAATTTCTTAAAGGACTATTAATGCACATTTGTCTCTTTGTTTCCTCTACGGAAATGTCAAGTTGAAACGGTAACGAGGCGTGCGGAATCGTGAGCAGACAGGCCTGGTACCCTCAGAGCTCACCATGGAGGCTTCCTGATAGAAGACAGTAAAACAGGACCATAACCCACCAGCTCTGCAACTCTATCTCCATCCGCAGGTTTAATAAGTTCCAGTGTTTTCCCACAAGAATGTATTTATCCCTGCTGAAATGGTTATGAAATGCCCAGCTACAGGCTGCGGGCCACACATGCCCAGGTGTGGAATTCACAGCCTCGCCTCGCAGATCACCCTGGGCACCTGCGCGAGGGAGGGATGCGACTGTTACTCACCCCCTTCACAACCCCCTGACCCCCCCAGCAAAGGGCAGGTCTGGGGAGACCACCCATCGGAAGGTTTATTCTGCAGATAAACCCGCTGGAGTGTGTCAGCTTGTTAAAGGTGAGCAAACTGTCGTCACCTTTCTTTATCACTAATATGCACCTTGAGGGTTGGCCTGCTTTATGATAAACTGCAAGGAGGGCCCAGGCTAATGTTCTGAGAGGAAGTGTGCAGAAAGCGTTTATAGGTGAGCGCCCGAACGCCATCACACCGCCGTACATCCTATAGGTCAGAATCAACTCAGTTTGGTCTGAGCAATCTCTACACACGCTTCGTTCAATCGAAATAAAACCGACGAAACAACAAAAGCTGGAGCACAACTGGCACATCGGCATGTTAAAACACCTCCCTTCAAACGAAATCCCAGCAAGCAATTAAAAACAGGAAAAGGATATAGCGATGTGTCTCACAAGGGAAAAAAAAAAAACGCGTTTAGAACAGAGCGATCATAATGATGATCGCGAAATGTCACAGTCGGCCGCCGTGAAAGCAGTGGACGGCCTTCGGAAGCGGCGCGATTTGTTCCAGATCTGCATTGACACCGACGCGGAAAGTCTGATTTAAAAGCAATCATCCGTGCCTGGTACATAGGATCAAAGACAGTTTTTGGGGGGGGGGGGGGAGCTTGTACCTCAGCCTTACAGCCTTATACAGGAACTGTCTTTATAGCAAAAGACAACAACCTTGTGTTGGTGTAACGTGCTATGCTACTCCAAAGAACGCCCTCTTATTCTAAACCAATATGGTCCACCGCTCCCTCGACCCCCCCCCCGCTCCCACTCTTCTCCCTTCACAGGTTTGATAACAAATATTCTCTCACCTAAATTAGAAATGTGAAGTAATTATACTGCCGGCCCTCCTACGGGTTATTCATAGGCCTAGATGGTTATAAAAGAGCTTTCTTTATATAAATAGGTTACTTCAGAGGGTGACTTTAATTATGTTGGTTTCAAACAGAACATGAGTGTGCTATTCCAGCAGGATTAAGCATATACAGCTCTTTGTTAACAGAGAGCAAATATATGCAAGTCCAGAGTACCGTGCTAATGGCCAACGCTCAATTTATTCAGCTGCTCCAGAGCCACAGATAAGCTATTCCGCTAATAATAAAACGGGAAACGCGGAGCAAAAGGTCGCTGCAGACGAGAAAGCGTGCCGTCGCACGTGTCGGACTGAGAACAACAACGGGTTTATCAGTTTAGCGCACGAGGCGGTGCCGTGGGTCCTGCGAGGAGTGTCCGCGGTGGCATTTCGACCGGCCTGGTGGGCTGAGGGTGCAGTGGGCGCAGGTCATACGTTCCATCCGCCTGTGGTTCCTTCCAGTATGTGCGGGACAGGTGCTAGGCACTTTGTCTGGCAAAGGATCAGTCGGATCTCCCCACCCCAACTGTAACCTAGGCTATCACTGGCCAAGAGGCTCCCTCGCTGATTATCTCAGGGTGCAGAAGCAGGCGGCTGGAGTCCGACTTGGGGGGGAAACAGGCATCTACTGTTCATACTGTTAGGGGGTGGTGTACTTGGAGGGGATGGGGGGAGGTTGTTTGCCTTAACACTGATTCCACACTGTTAGAAAACACATGTACCTAATTATGGAAACATACATAAAAGGGCAGTGGAGCAAATGGCCGACGCCGACGTTATTGTGTTTAGCATGTTAAAATAAATACTCAAGGAAAGAAACTACAAAAACCCTAAGTACTATAAACATTGGTTAAAAAATTAAAAATTTCAATCTCTCAAAACTGGCACACATGGAAACACCAGCACAGCATGAGCATAAAGACTGATGCGTACAATTAAAGTTGGTAAAGTTGAGAAATGTGTGTAAGTGTTGCCCACAGAAAAATGGCTGCTAACAGAAATGTCTTACATTAATAGACATAATTTATCTATTGGACTGAGGAAAATTTATAGTTGGCTCATTGATTGCTTTGCAGGACATGATTATGGTAAATTGCAGCCCATTTGGAAAATGTGTGTAGTTAGATGTTTACAAGTAATTAATTTGTGTGGTGCTGATTGAACCATAATTCCAGAACAGCCCTGAAAATGACAGCAATCCAACTATTCATCTTTAATTTTGAAGTAATACTAATTAAAATACGCATTGTGAGACTTTCAGTGTAACCTCACAAACATCGCAGAAAAGATTAAATGTCTATAAAAATATTAAAGAAATCACAATTTTAAAAACGGCTGACAATTTGAGATTTTTATTACTATGTCCTTTGATCATGCAATGAATTACGAGAACGAAATTATGACAGCTATGAACACTAACAAGGGTACAGTTTTTCTGTGACACTTTGTGCAGGCGAGAAAACAGCAAATTTAATGAAAACTTTAAACTAAAAGGTTAGTTGGTTGCTACCCCATCCAGAGAGTCCCCAGTATGTGTTGGGTAGCCCTGCGGCTCTAAAGTGTACAAGCGATTTGGTACAATTGCCATGCTGAGTCAGAAACGCATTATAACACACGCTTTCTAAGTAACCTCACATCACCCTAGAGAATGTTTTTCCCTGACAGCTACGCGATTGAGCCCCGTCAGCCAAGCCACCTTCTGGGAAAAAAACAGCGCACAAAGGACTTCTCAAACAGTCCTCAAAGATAAAAGGTACAGGTGCCGATTACTGTCACGTGTCGCTGGAGCCCCTGAGCCAAAATAACAGTATAGGCTTCTGTTTAGCGACGCGGAGAGCGGCTACTTTGTGTCCAATTAGCATTCGGCAGGTCTGGCTAATGTGCTGCCCACACGTGAAAACCCCTCAGCTTCTCGCGGTCCCTCCAAAGTTCTGCGTGGCTCATGCCTGGGGGAGAAGTTACCCTAAACTGGTTCTGCCCACGTTACAACTACGGAAAGGCACCGACCACTGCAGGCATCAGTGGTAGCCGAGTAGTCTGGCCTTTACTGTGTTACAGCAGCCAAAAATACAGTTTGCCTCTGTCAATCAGTCAATTCTTACTGCGTTTACACTTCTGATGAATACATTTGCCTCATCAGTTGTTCGCCTCGTGTGTTTATTAATTCCACGCAGTCAATTAAAACCAGTTGTTTACCCACGTGCTCCGTCTTCGTTTAATAATACCACAAAACACGGATACTGTGATTATCGACCTTTATGTAAGTGTATAAAAACTTTTGTGCGCTTCAAAGAACTGAGTATATAACTGTTTAGACAATTGTCAAGAAAGATTAATATGACTACATTGTTGAAAAACCCTTACGTTGCTGCTTTGAGAAAATACAAAAAATTTATATCTAAAACTGGATTGGTAAAATACAAAGATATTTTAAACAAATTTTCTTTAAGATACAAACTGTCACTTTGTGTTATACATTTAGCAGATACTTTTACCCAAAGCAACTTTTCACATACATGATACAGTGATGCTGGTTCTCCACATTTAACCTTTCCCCCTGGGGTGGGAAGTGGGCAGCCACACGCAGCACCTGGGGAGCTAGCATTTGAATGTCTTGCCCGAGGACACACCTGGCACCTGGCCTGGGATTTAAACCAGGAGACTTCCACATCTCAGCGTGACGGCTTGTTCATTGAGCCACCAGGCTGTGTGGGTTCTCATAGCAGGAAGATAAATCTACCTGCATAAAGATTTTCAAGTATAATGTATATTAAAAAGCAATGCAACAGAATACTAGTCTTTTTCCACATGAAACACTGTTAAATTTCCACTCTTTTCTTTTGAAGATTTTAACTACAGCTAACTTTGACCCCGATGATGTTGGTGTAACTTGGATGTGGTTTCAAGATCCGTTCACCTTAAAGGGAGTGGGAGAGGGGGGGGTTGGATGCTCAGACTAGCAAAGTGAGTGAAGCCAATTTCTTCACAGTTCTTATCTTGGAGTGTCTGATAGTGCCACCTTTTTTGGGGCAGGCGCTCTGACCCTGGGTAAACTGTTAGCAGAGCAGCGTTAAAAGGCCTTAGGAGGATTCTGTGGTTACAGCACCGACCACCTGACCTTCTGTTGTGTCTTTGAGCAGCCTGCAATGACGTAGAGGGACAAAAACCACAGCCCTTTGATTTTTTTAGATAACGACAATGCAAATATACAGACGGTCAATTTTATAAGCATATTTGAGTGTTTGTATATACTGTAATTAATCTGAAATTAATTATTTTATGCAGTAAAACCTCACAATGACAAAAGTTGAAAAACGACACAATTGTAAAACACAACACACACTCAGAAATAGGTTCTAAACAGAAAAACTATATAATTTAATTTCTCCTATTGAAAATATATCAAAATATTTGAAAATGCATGTCACAGACTAGGGTGAGGACCTCAGCAAAGTACATTCAATGTTCAGTTAAATCTGAAGGAACCACACAGCACAAATTAAAGCAAAAAGCCGTTAGTATGAACATTTTCAGCTATTTTTACTATTTTATTGAACACACTAAAGTGGCTGAGAGTCATAAACTGGGCTGAATTTCATCTGCGCTGACACACAGAAATCTCCTGGGTGACGAAACAGTGAGTTACACAATGGGTCAGCTGCCTGTTCTTAAAGGGGTACCACGGGCCCATTATGAAATCTAATAAAACAACACTTTCCTGAACTTTGCATTCTATTAGAGGCAAAAGCATAGAACACTCTCCAATCACTGCCACATACTGCCTGTCGTCAAATGTATGTTACTATACAGAGCCCCCATAAAACAATGATCCACAATTATTGTGTAAGTGCATTTCCAATTCAAACTGTTTTTTTTTGCTTCTTTAAAAATAGCAGCCATGGGAACTGCATGCCATGAAAATAGATTTAATAAGGCTCTATCTTGGCAATCATATTGCCAACAATTAAAGGTATAATACAACATTACGTTTTACTTGCTACAGTTCTACAGTGCACTTGGTGGAAGTCTTTGCCAATCATCACATTGTCTGATATTCTTATTTGGAGATCTTTGCAAGTTAACCACTCACGTCAGGAAAATGTGCAATAAGACATTTCAAGACAACTGACGATGGGAAACACATTCTTAATTATTTGCTAGAAGGTACTGCACATAACACGTGACCTTATATTTTTAAAAATCTGAAATACAGCCAGGATATACATGAATGCACGCTGTGTCATATGACCATCCGCCAAAAGGTTGCCTGATCATTGACATTCAGTGGCAGGGCACTGTGACAAAGGACAGAAGAGAAAGAGCAGATGAGGTCCGTCACATTTAAGGTGATGGTCTTGTGCTAACAAAACAGACTGGTGGCTTCCAGACTTGATTTGGTTTGGTTACACTGAACATGAGTGGTCCAAGCAGAAAAGAGAGAGAGAGGGAACATTTCAACTCATATTCAATTCTTAGTGGGACCACGGTTATTTCTAGCATATAGGCCAAGATATAAATGATCAGCAGAGGAACTGCATCCCACCTCTTTTATGCTGAATATCACTTTTTGCAAGAAGCGGTTACGATACTTTTATAGTGTGAAAGAGCCTAGAGAAAAAGAGGTAGAACACCATCGTTCATTTTCATATATTGCTATAAGTACATCCCACGGCTTCCCTTGCATCTCTGGGGACCGACCAGATGTGGGCTTCTACCAGCACTCCTAGTGCAAAGTGTGGGCTTCTACCAGCAATCCTAGTGCAAAGTGTGGGCTTCTACCAGCACTCCTAGTGCAAAGTGTGGGCTTCTACCAGCACTCCTGGCTGAAAAAAACGAGGAGAATTTGTATTTTTGAGGCTAGTGACCGGTGATTATTTAATGTCAGCATATCACCAGCCACTTAGGATGTGCTTTTATGAAGGTAATTTACATGGCTAGAATTTTAAATTATGGTGTACCTCCAACCAGCGTGTTAAACTGACAGTCAATAACAAGCACTAAATTCAAGCAAAGTACCGAATTCGCTTAAGGGTAGAATAAATGAGTTTTAAAACCATAATGTCTGGCCCAGTAAATTACGTGGCCATTGTACCATCAGAATGGTTCAGGATCGGAGATCTCTGTAAAACTGGAGTAGGAAGTAGTTTGGGGTTTAATAAAGGTACTAGTATACAGACATGACCTGACGGCCTTCGGATATACCCCCACCCCCCAGAAAAAAGCACCACCACAAGATTAAAAAAAGGTGCCACCATCTGGGTGGTGCTTGTGTGTGTGTGTGTGTGTGTGTGTGTGTGTGTGTGTGTGTGTGTGAGAGTCACTCTCCTACAGTGTGTCTTCTCTAATCACCGCAGAGCAGCGGACACACACGTGGAAGAATGGGTAATGGGAAGGAAGCTGATAATAAAGCACACTAGTTGGTGGGACATGCGTGCCTTTGGCTCATATGCATGGACTGCACCAATGCCACTCGGGGGGTGACTTACTCCCTTACGTTACTATCTCAGCCTTAAGGAGTCAGTGGCAATGTAAAATTCCCAACTGAATGCCCACATATTGCTACAAATGCTTTCATCCACAGCAACCTGGTGCGGTAATGGTCAGAACGACAGAAATTGCCAACACGTCATCTGCACCCAGCCTCTAAATAAACATTTTAAAAAGCGCTCGTCATTCATGATTTACTTCCAGTAAAACTCTTCTGCTGCAAATGAACACAGCCCACCTGCTAGACCTGTCCATTGAAGCCTCCTGCACTGTATTAAGCTGACCAGCACAAGGTATTTCATTTATTACTTTATTTGTTAATGCCACAACAGGGAAATTTACTGTTTGCATTTAACCCATCCCCTGGGGGAGCAGTGGGCAGCCATTTTTCGGCCCCCTAGGGACACACCCGATGACTGGGCGGGGACTTGAAGCGGGAGACTTCCGCATCCTAGCCTAAAATCCTGCCCATAGAGCCACCATGTCACAGTAAGGCAGTAGCTGCGATTCCAACACGAGTCACATTAATACAGGTTAAAAGGAACAGGATGTACAGCGGCTTATGTACGGCAGGCTATACATAAGCAAAGCACTTACTCAGATGCATGTTGTGCCAAGGCAGTTCAAGAATATCAAGTCTACAACAGCGTATCACCTTTTGAAATCTCAAGCCGGAACCTTTAGGTTAGAAATCCAGCCCCGTAAGCACAAAAATACCTGCTGGCTTTTCAGCTGTGTGTCATCTGTAGAATTCTGTTAACAGACTGACCTTTTTCTGGAGTCGAGAATCTTTAGACTAAAGCTGCTTGTATGTGGGGAGCGGTTTAACGGTATAAAAATGGAAAAACGTGTGGTATTACGAGATGAGCAATAACACAGTCGTAATCATTATCGCTTCATGAATGTGTGGACCGCCCAGCCTACTCGAGAAACATCTTCTTAAAAAGGATCGTCACTCTTAAATGGTCCTGATTGGTGTGAAAAAGCCAACTCCGTAACCATTTATAAACAAATTGCTTCCATACTGAAGACTGGAGTCATCAGTGGACCTGTAAGACCAGTATGAATTGCGATATGGCTCCAGGGTGATTAACTGTTGACATCGGGTCATGGCCTGTAGACATGGTAATTATTATGTGTTTAGCAAGCTTGCCTATTGCTCATATTTTAATTAGCCCTTGTCATTCTGCAATGCTGTGAGCAGAGCAGAAAGTTCACATAAGAGACAAGTTTTTGATATTTGTTTAAAATAGTTAAATAACAGGCTGTCGCTGAACTTAATAAGCTGGATTTATTTTCTTACAGTTTTTTTCAGCAACCCCTAAGCCAATCTCCGCCGGCTTACGGGAACCACTCTTTTTTTTTTTTATCCGGACTTCTATAAACTGCCTCTCTCGTCCTCAGCTTCCACAAATCCATCGTTAATCCTCTCAATTAATTTATTCCAGCGAGCATCTCCCAAGGTTGAGTCCGGTGGTATAATGTATGGTGATGTGGCCGCAGTGCCAGCGGAATGAGAGATTTACCGTAGCCGTGGCTACCCGTGGTGGGATGCCTCTGTGAATCGCGAGCCCTTTCGCGCTCTCTCTCCTCCAGCCCCGAAATCGATTTGTCATTTTGCAGGTTCTGTGAAGTGTCTCCACGGCGTTCCCTTTCCTAGTGAGAGGTGGGAGCCACCCGACACACCTCTGCCACAGGCCTGCCTCCTGTCCCAGCCAAGGGCGTTCTACCAGAAGGTTCCCCACGCGCCTTCTCATTGCTATGTCTCAGCCTGTTTGTTTTGTGCCACGGAGACTCCGCGCGTCCGCAAAGCCACTCTCATGCCTTCTTCAGCTTTGGGAGGGAAAAAAATTTGCTGACCAAGGCAGGCTGATCCGTGAAAGTTAACTGTAGCAAAGTAATGCTGGTGATACATTTGTAAAAACTGGCAGACAAGCGTGTGATAAACGACAAACATTAACAGTACGGAGATGGTACACAAACGGGTTTAGCCCGACGTTCAGCACGGCTTTGGACATCTGTATAATGATCTGAGAAAATGGAAAAAAAAACACTGCGACCAGGCTGATGCTGATGAGTCCTCTCCCCAAAAGCAGAGGAATTAATGATGAAAAACAAAGTTCGTGTCATGAACAAAGGTTTTGTCTGCCCAAATTAGAAGAAGCTTTATTGTCATGATATGCACATACATGTAAGAGTGATATTGGTTCTCTGCATTTAACCCATTGACCTGGGGAGAAATGGTGGGCAGCTGCATGCAGTACCCAGGGGCTGGGATTTGAACCAGGAGACTTCCACATCCCAGCCTGATGTTCTACCCATTGAGCCACCAGGCCAAGAAAATTTCCCCCCAACTCCCAAACAACATAGTGAGTGTCTAACTGCAAAATGTATAACGTTGCATTTAGGATTTATATACTGTTGAATATGCTGCTGCCACGTAGCCAGATGAGCGTGGGCACCCCGTTTATCCACATTGAGCCCACTATTAATTTCATCCAGCAAAACTGCATATGTATACGTTAAGGCTTAAATCTTGCCAACGCATAAATGGAAAACAGAGTTTCAACTACATGGTGATGGACAAGGGGGAGGCACAAACATGGAGGATGATCTGAGAGAAAAGCGTGCTCAGATGAACTCCTGAATATGGCGTTCAGGTTCAGTTGGAGAGCTCAGAGGAGCCTGTACACTGTTACCACACAGGTGGGGATGTGAGGGGGCGGAGAGTGCTGTTCGCATGCCTGTCTCCCAGACCCCCCCCCCCCCCCCCCCCCCCCCCCCCCCCCCCCCCCCCCACAACGGAAGCAGACCCAACAAATAAAAACACAGAAAAAGA
>JABJVR010000021.1:4248409-4267676 GCA_025773905.1 Chitala chitala | reverse complement strand
ACTTCAGGTAAGAGTGAATTAAAAAGAGGAAAGGGGTAGGACTGGCAGGGGGATAGAGGGGGGAGGAGAGAATGTAAGACAGAGGGTGAACAGTGACTGGCTTCAGTTGAGTTCACATGAAAGCACTGTGACTTGTACGTGTGTGTGTGTGTGTGTGTGTGTGTGTGTGTGTGTGTGTGTGTGTGTGTGTGTGTGGGGAGGGGTGTCTGACAATGTGAGCCGCTCACGCACGTTATCAGGGGACTGATTAACACAGCACCCTGCCGTCTGCCAGTTTTAGGCTAACATCCTAATCTGTCCTCACAGCACTCTACACGGTAGCGACGCCGAATTCCCTGTCAGGGCCAGGAACAGGGAGCTCCTTTTCAGGGTCTCACTGTCAAAGTAAATGCCCTGTTTGGGGTCACCTATTACAATGATTGGCCTCTCTGAGGTCACCCTATCACAGTGACTGCACGCTTTGGGGTCACCCTATCACAGTGACTGCACGCTTTGGGGTCACCCTATCACAGTGACTGCATGCTTTGGGGTCACCCTATCACAGTGACTGCATGCTTTGGGGTCACCCTATCACAGTGACTGCACGCTTTGGGGTCACCCTATCAGAGTGACTGCTCACTTTGGGGTCACCCTATCACAGTGACTGCATGCTTTGGAGTCACCCTATCACAGTGACTGCTCGCTTTGGGGACACCCAATCAGAGTGACCCCTTCGACTCTGGTGCATGGTCACAGAAAATAAAGCTAGCAGTGAACCACATATCATTGCATCTTACAGTCTACCTGTAGCTCAGAGTTACAACAATCTTGATCGTTACACTTCAGTATTTGTATTGGGAGATGCCAAAATATTCCATATTGAATATAACATTTAAAAAGAAAACAAACATCTTATACAGAGCAAAATACTTACATGCTAACTGTTACAATACTGTCACAATTACAGATGCCAAAGTAGGCAAGTGTTAAATACAATATTCTGTCAATTAAAATTCTAACTAACTGCACTAAGATGTTTATCAAGAGCCCTGGGGCGGCCAAGTCATTTACAATCAACCACACTAAAGGAATATTCAAAATTGCAACAAAGGGATCTTCAATGCTGAGTAGAAACCTCAGTCCAGCTTTCTCTCCTACTTCAAACCAGTGGTGCCCTTGAACACCCCCCACCCCCCTTAAGCAAATGTAGCCTGGCTACAGAAGACGTTAAAAAGACAAGTGAGGCACCACCACTGGGTGGTGACATGCATCTCATTTGCATGCAATCAGGACCAGGCCCTGTTTATTGTCGCATTATTTTCATGCACAGCACTTTATCGTGACGCAGAGATTCGCTAGGTTCATCCATGCCCGTTTGGGAACCTCAGAGGATTTTGTTTAGATACGGCGCTTTCTTCCCCCCCTCAGCCTGCTGAGATAATTTCTCTCTTTCTGTTCCTGGAGATTATTTGGAACCAGACCAGAGGGTGCGCATGCGGGTGTTGGGACGCGAGAACCTCGATAGCGGCTTGCAGTGGCGGGTCACGGGTGCCGGTCTGCGTGTTCTGGCGCTCTGCAGAGGCTGACGGAAACAAAGTTTAACCTAAAGCCAGAGCGTGGTCTGTGTGAAGAGAGAAAAAAGGAAAAACAAGCCCCAGATGTCAAGACAGAGAGACAGACAGTGTGGGAGGGAGAGAAAGAAAAACAAAGACAGTGAGACACAGAGACAATAAGAGAGAAAGAGAGATAGATAGTGAGAGAGAGAGAGAGAGACAGAGAAAATGAGAGAGTGACAGAGAGAGAGACAGCGACAGAGAAACACAGAGACAGTCACAAAGAGAAAGAGAGAGAAAGAGAAAGACAGAGACAGACACACAATGGGGGAGAGAGAGACAGAAAAAGACAGACAGTGAGACAGAGAGAGACAGAAAGACTGAGAGACAGACAGAGAGAATGAGAGAGAAAGAGAGAGAGAGGCAGCTGGCCTGTCGGCACTGGAGTGGGATGGCAACAGGGAACAGTCCTGACACAGGGGGATTACTACCCCAGAAAGCACAGCTGATGTCTCCTTATTACACCTGCCTGCCCCTATAAATACAGAACAACATGCACTGATGCGCCTTAAGCATCCATTTGTGCCGCCTGGGAGAGACAAATAGATACATTAATCAATACCTCGAATTGGCTGCACTTTTACTGCAGAAGGTGCATTTGAATTTACTGTCCAGATCATCACCAAATTATGGATATAATGATATAGGGTGCATCCTGTAAAGGAAAAATCCCGAGGTAGTAAAAAAAACAGCAAGCTTTATAATAGCGTCTGCAGACCACTATTCAGAGACAAGTCATTACCTTTTGTAGCCTACAACACCTTGCATCATCTATGAGATCAAAATAGAACCTTTTATAATGCAGGTGAACACAGTTCACACCTGCATATAAACCCTCCCTAAATCTATTTCCTGTGATGTATTAATTTGAATTGTGTAAGGCCTTACTGTGGCACCCAAGATCCCAAGGTTGCCAGGTAAAGTCATAATTAGCAATAAATGCTGGCCTCGGAGTGGGGGATTTCTTTGCCTTAGTGGGGCGTATCGATTGGCGGAGCGGCCAAAGTCGGTGTGCCCAGATCCCACCACGTGCTCCAAGTTGGGCCTTCAAGCACTCAAAACGCATTCGTTGCCCTAAACAAATCAAAGCAGCGGGAAAACAGGCCATAAATTACTCGCCGTGCGCGGATCGACAGGGCAGGGCGGGGCGGGGTGCTTAATCCAGGACTATGGCGTGCGCGTGGCGGCCACGTCTTCACTGGGAACACGACTTCTGCATTTCTTCTCAAGCACAGAGGAGCTATGCAAAGATCAGCAGAACGGGCAGAAATAATAGAATATTCATCCCTGTAATCCATATTCAATTCTTTTGTGTCTCATCTTCCTCCCGCTCACTTCTGCCAATGCATATGAGGTTCACGCCGTACAGCAGATTTAAATACGTCATCTTTCGCTCTTCCCTCCCTTTGTTAAACACACATTCCATTCCTGCACCTGCATGTGCTCCTTAACAAGGTGAACACCTCCTCTCTGTCCAAAAGAAGGGCGGGATAATTTAAATCAAATCCTAAACAGGAGTATATATGATATCTTAAAATCAATGGAAGGATAGATGGGAAAATGTTCGTGTAACGAAAAAAAAAAAAAACAACAAAGCTAGCAGCGTTAATTTAACATGGTGTCTATATGGGCCCTCACCGACTCTTAGTAGTAACACTGCCAGGTTTTCAACTAAATAATGTGTATAAAATGTGTGCTCCACTTGTATGTTAAAGTGTGTTTCAGTGGAAAAAAAATCATTACACAAAAAAATAGCATCTTATAATGAATGACAGTTTGCTTCTTTAACACTAAAGACTGTAAATTAGACAAAATAAGGGTCCTGTAACATGTCTAAGCAGTAGGAGAAAAAATGTAGTCTTTGTTATTTTATTATACGAGTAAAAATGTTATGCACCTCGTTTCTTTTCAGAAATACTGCATTAAACATGTTGTACAAAAGGTCTCTCTGTAAAATAAAATCAGGCCAGTATTTGCAGACCTTGATGAGAAATTAGATCTTTATCAAAAAAAGACATGCAAGCGGAAGAGAGCTCGATAATGGGCTGTCTGGAGCTCCATTGTCGGGAGACAGAGCCGCTTCCTGTGTACGCTCTGCTGACAACTGTGTTTGCTTACAGAAGACGTCAAACCGAACACAAAAGACGGAGACTCGACCATCGCTCATGGTTACAGAACATTCTCGGTGCGATACGTGGGCTGACAGAGAGCAACAAGACCACGTGCCGCATGTGGTCTTCTGGGACCTTATTGATTGGTCGTTTTCCTCCTGCCGGTGCTCACGGCGTCATTTGAAAATGTTTCCCGTGCTCCTAACTTTTTCCAGAGAAATTTCTTGCATGTCTCTGCAGGTTCTTGAAAACCACTTAACCTCATTTTGATTAATGTGAGAAAAGGATTACTAACATCAACACTTCAATAAAAACGTCCCTTTAATTTGATAATTAGCGGCCCTTTGCAGCAAATTTTCCACAATACAGGAATCAATGGTGCAGTAACATTATAGGAACGTATGGGAATGAATTAGTAAAACCGGAAAGTGCAAAAGCATTTTTGGAGTTTGCACTTTCAGTAGAGTTGCCCCTTTTAAAGAGTAAAATATAATTAAAATAACGTAAATATCAAATTCCAAACAATGCAATAACAAGATGTTTTTTCCATAGCCACCAGTACGAGGATAGGAGTCAGGCGACATTTTCCTTTGTTACTTTTTCTTCTTCAAAAGTGGCAGCTTTAAATGCCCGCTCTCTCCCCGCCAGCTCCTACATTGTGCCCAGATTAAAGGATGAATGAATAAAACCATTACTGCTGCGTTCTAACAGGGCCTTCAAGCGCCGGGTGACAAATATGGATACCTTTCAGGACCAGTGAAGCCACGAAGGAATAATTTTGTAGATTTCATCAAGAGTTCTAATTATGTTCCTGTCAAGTCTAGAACGTGGTAATCCATAACTGGGGTGCACTCATACAGGATGTTGCATAAAGCAGTAATTTATGTCCATAGCGGAGGACTGGGGCCCTTTCTGTATTTAGCCTGTGTGCGCCTTCTTGACAAACAAGCGGCTTAAAAAGCAGGTTATGGAAAACAGGCTTGCCAAGGTTTTTAAAAGTTGCAAAAACTACTACGAGCACATCTGTAAGGGAGAAAGAAACGCAGAGATTAAGAATAAAAAAAAACGACAAGAACATCAGAATCGCGGCACGCCCAAAACCGTACATATGGCAACGGACTTCCAATTAAACGGGGGCGAGAAAAACACACCCGCAAAGTTTACGTTAAAATTCGTTAATGTGTTTTTTCTTGTTTTGATTATTTACATTTACCAAAAGGCAGTCAGATAGATCAAAAAAAAAATCGACATGACATTCCACACAATAATGGAAAGGAACCACAACAGCCAGTGAGCACGTCCACAGCAATCCCAATTAATTAGGCCCTCACTGGAGAGGATAATGAATTTAAGTGCCGGCTGTGGGAGGGGCGTACGCTGGTGATGAAGCGGACGGGCTGACGCGCCTGGTGATCGCTCGTCTAATTTGAGGTCTGTGTGTGGAGCGATGGAATCTGACAGCGGCAGGCCATTACCAGCCCCTGCACGCCCCGCCGGCTGAAACAGTCTTGAGTGGCAAGAAGAGGGGTGGCGGCAGGAGGAGGGGAAGGGAAGGGGTGGCAGTGGTGGTGTTTGGGAAGAGGACGGCCAAAGCAAACAGCCCACTCGCACGGGTGAAGGGGGGGGTGTTGGCGTAAGGACAAAAAAAGGAGGGTCTTTGGACTCCTGGAGGTCCCTCTTTCCTGTTCTGAAACATCACCTAATGAGACTTATGTTGATTAATGATGTCAATTAGACTGAAGAGAAGGGAGAGGCAGTCAGCTTTACTATCGGTTTGACACACGAAGGATACTATTATCGCTTGGCAACTGACAAGGAGATACCCGTCATGGACAGAGAGGGTGGTGCGCTCATTTTCCATCTGTTCTGTTGGAATGTCAGGTAAGTGTATTCATCAGGTAATTCATGGAAATGTAAACCTCTGGTTACAGTAATAAATACAAACTGAGATGACTTCAGGTTAAAAGGCCCACACACACACACACACACACACACATATATAAATATATATACACACATACATACATACATATGTAGACACACACACACACACACACACACACACACACACCCACACAGATATATATATATTTAAAGAGATGATTCAGATAAAATTACCAAAAGTGTAATTGCTCCCCATGCACAGCTAGCCACACGTGCCACATAGACGGGCCTGTGCCACACGCATCGAGTGTCACGGTTGTATGGAACCATGGGGTTGGTCCCACAACGGTAATGAAACTAATAACACCAAAGCATGAGGTCTGGTGGGAGGAGGGGGGGGGGCCGGCTTGAAGGGAAGTCATCCATTTCTCCGCCGATGACACTTCCTGTGCCAGGGGACCCCATTAGCAGGGAGGTGCAGAGCAGTGCGGCGTCTGGCCCTCTGCTTCATCCCAAAAGGAGGGGCGGGATTACTGGGCCGCCCCGGCGATGGATGAGCCCCCGTCCAACCAGAGACTCCATGGCCTGCCATAAATCTGAGAGGAGCTTAATGTTCTGGAGGCCAGCCCAGATGTTCACCTCCTCCCATTGGGCTGGACGGCACTTTCCAATAAACTCCTGCGTTTCCCTGCCCAGCTACGTCCACGTCCAGTCCCAAAACACAAAACCTTGCTCAACCTTCAGCATTTTCACGACTCGCCTCATCCGGAGCCAGTCAATCTCCATGCTGTCTGAGGCAATTACTTGATGAATACAGAATGCAGCACAGAAACTACAAATCCTTGGTAAACTTAGAGGGAAAACTTTGGTCTTTTATCCATAAGGCTGCAGCCAGCACTACATGGGGGCAAACATACGAAAATACCGGCTGCAGCACTGTGACGTGAATTGCTTTTATTCTACATTTTGTAGATGTGGCTGTGATGAGAAGCGGGGTACAAGTATTTCCCAGATTTGTGTGTGTGTCAAGGGGTTGAGGAGGGGGATGCAGAGGGACTTTTGATATTGTAAATTGACAGAGGGGGGAAAAATTTATTGCCCTGTTGCTTTTCAAGACAATTCACAAATTTAATAAAACAAGACAAACATATTGGAGAGAGGGTACACTGATTAAATTGAGCCATTTGTCAGAGCAAAATTCCCTTGGCTGCGAACGCTACGGGCAGAGGAGATTCAGGTTCAGTCAACCTACTCTGTGTCTACAGAGCGGTAACCTTTGACCTTCACAGGAACAACAGCAGCCCATCAAGCCATTCTTCGAGCGTATGCACGAACGAGTAGGTTCACACCCCTGAATTCAAATGCCACCATTACAAGTTTCCGAGCGGCCCGGCATAATTTGCGCTAAAACGCATTTTCCGGAAAAGTGAATTTCATCGCTGTTAAGTACGGCGGCGGCGTGCGCGTTTTGCTTTTGAGGCAGAACGTGGCGGGGCAGAGCGAGTTGGTGGTTGCGGGCCGCACGCTTTCCATCTCCATCCAGGGAAGCTGAAGAGCGCTGCCCAGGACTCACTGAAGCACGACTAAGCCTGTGGAGGTACACAATGAGACCATTTGCAGTAATCATTTCTTTTCACACTCCATGATGGTCTTAAAAGGTGCAGGGAGCATGAACCTTTGCGCACACCCCTTCCGCTGAGCGTCCCTGTTCCCCCCTTCACCTGGAACACGCCACCCACTCAGAAGAACGAGCTCACGGGATGCAGGGCCCGCTACGCGCTAACCGAACGTGCCGTGTTGCCTTTGCGTTTTTCATTCACGTCCGAATGTCACACGCACGCGACGGTGCTGCTCTAGCACCACAACAGGCAATAGGTAACCATTCGTAGGCAGCTATTTCCAAGAGGCCGACAAAATATTTATTGCTCAAACGGAGACAAAGATGACCTTTAGCTGTTTAAGTTAATCAACAAAAGGGATCTTTACTAAAACGGTAAACAAAATAACTTCCATGCGTCCCCTTTAAGGATGAGACTATAACTCAATAAAAAATTACACGTGGGCAAATACGATAAATATGTATTGGGAATTTGGCTAACGCGGCAATACGTTTTTGCGATAAAGCTTTTCTCCTCCCCTTCCTGTCTTAGAGGAGGCAGATGGTGAGAAGCACTTACCCACATTAAGGTCAAAGCAGGTGGGGGCTGGATCAGTCTTCCCAGGTTATCAGGTACAAAGTCAGCCTTACATAATCTGGGCACAGTGACTCCGATCACACTCTGATGATCCAATTAGAGGGGGGATACTTTGCAATCAGTCGGGAGGCAAGGCCGCTAACATGCGGCAAGGCGGTAACATCAATTTCTTAAGTGCTTTTACAGGATTACGAGTGTGAGCAGCCTCTAACGGGTGGCACAAGCAGCCATGTTGCTTCTCACTACATTACGGTAATTGGCTGCCAGAATTAGCGCCTTTTCATGGAATGGGAAGTTCTGACATGTAACTAGGGTTTTTGCCTTAAAAAGACAATTCTTTATCTTACCCTTGCTGTCTGTAATTCTTGCTCTAACTTTATTGAAAAATTAGTCATGGCTACACTATAAATATTTTCTATTTATTACCAGACTGACAATGTTGGGTAAGCGCTGTAAGTTAGGCTGAACTATATGGTGTTGAATTGGGGAAACTCATTTATACAGGACACACAATACACAAACAAACCCTTTTCTTCCCCTGCCCCTTAGCTGGTCCAAAGTGTTCCCCCTGTCACTAACTCTGATCATCTTGGTCAACACAAGCACTGAAAAGCATCTCAATGCACAGAACAAAGAGAAACGCTCATTCTTAGCATTACCAAACAACCATTTTAGCAAAGGCGTCTGGGAAATCAATGAAAAGTTAAAGTAAACGTTAAACACCTGGAGTGTTTAACTAAAGGGGGCATCAAATGGGCGTGTATTTCCTCATAAACGTTAGTGTCTGAATAATCCAAATCTAAACACAAAAAGGAAAAGGCTTCCTTAAGATGCCGTAAATAATCACACATTGCTAAATTTCAATAAAATTTTAAAAGGTCTGAAACACTGAAACTTTATCTGTGCTTAAAAGAACAGGAACCTTCCTTCCACTACAATTTTGTTGTATTAATAACAAAGGAAAATGTCAAGAGTCTTATGGATAAATTTAAATTGTAATAAAAACTGATATCTAAATACTGGAACATTCCACTAATAACCGTTCTGAGTTTAGAAGCAAAGTGTTTTACGTTCTAAGAGCAGTGTTTAACAGGGCCGGCCTATCATGGCTCCAATCTCCCTGTTAATCGCTTATTTTCCTGATAACACCCAGACACCTGACTCCGTGCGGAGCACCTTATCAAAAACGCGCCAGGCCACAAAAGGAACGCTGGCAACACAAAGGGCAGAAAATCACTGCCCGACAGTATTTAATTATCCAAACGAACAAACACTTCAATCAGGAAATGGCCGATAGGGGCTCGACACTCGTGCTACGCACAATTGATATTAAGTTCATAGACGCGACTATCGCTTGCAGTAGTGGAAAATTATCTAAAATAAACCATTTAGGAAACTGAATGTTTATAGCAGATGAAAGATTTTTGTGCATACGGCCCCAATTGCTGTCAACTTCTTTTACTTATTTATGAACAAAGTGTGATAAAAAGGAGATAATATTCCAGTACACCACGTTTCACACTGGGCGTTACACATCCAAAGCCATTCAAACTGCGACACAATACACTTTTACTTTTTGCTCTTTTTCCTGAATAAATATTTATCTAAACTTGTTGCGGGCATCAGAAATAGGCTGTGTTAGCAAATACAATAAGGCCTCTAGGTAAGTCAGGTTCACCTGTGGTGAAATGATTATGAGACACAACTGTCTTGTTACCTGGAAGATTACGGAAAGAACAGCAGCACTGTTCCCAAGATTAACCCAAATCCTGAAGGAAAATCAGAATGCTAACAGAATGAATGCTTGCTTATCTGTTACACAATACAGGCATTCTGACAGATTTTGCTGTTATGTATACCTGGTTAAGTAAGTACAAAAGATTCATGTCTTCATTAAATTAATTAAACGGATGCAGATTTTCACAAGCCAAACTACCATTATTAACACTCATTTTTTAGTGTTCAAAACTCTAAGGTGTATTTAAAATGTTCACAATGGCACACGGTAATAAATAGGGACAGTTAATTACATCACTCAGTAGCAGTGTGCTACTGTATGATTACTCACATATTGTATATAAAACCGCACTATTCATTTGTTTTGTACCATCATGCACTGTGAAAACGTATATAATCTAGAGTCATTATTCCACTGTACAAAAATTAATGCACCATAGTTATTTCTCAAATATTGTATATTGTTTTAGAATCTGTAAATTGTTTCAATGTTTCAATACATTCTCATATTATTCGATAACGGGATTGTTGGGTCTAGCACATAATGATCGGAGAAATAAACTGTTAAAGCATTCAAAATTTAAATTTTTTGAAAGTTGAAGCATACAAAAATTCCCCAACCATTCTTGCTCAAGAGCTGAAGACTTTTTTAAGAGGAAAAGGATGGCAAAACAAATTATTTGGCAAAAAAATATGTGAGGAAAGCACACAGTAAACGGTACCACTCCCACACACACTGCATAAGGTAGTTTAATCACTGCAATTATTGACAAGATTTGTGTTGCTTCACTTTTTTCTGTTGGGAAAAAAAAACCCAAATCCCCAAAGTTTTCAGCAGCTGTTGGGCTCTTTTACAGTGACGACAAGGTAGTTTATTGTGGGTCGTTTTGTGAATCTCCCAAGACGCAGTTAAGATGCTTTTTTAAACAGCCTCAAATGCACACTGATACATTAATCAACTTGAGCCTTACTCAAACTTGCAGCAATACATCAATTACCACGCTTTTTAAACAAAGTCTGCCCATCGACGGACACCTTATTAAGACCGGGACTAAAAACCATACAGTAGGTAAAAGTCTATTAATATAGCGTGGCTGGCATTATTGTCTCTGGGCGGGGGTGTGCAAACATATTCGGTCAGCATTGCAATTAATGAGGAGGGGCGGCGGTTAGACAAGGGGAGGGGGGAGAAAAAAAATCCTTCTAACGACTTCCAGCTTGCTAATTTCACAAGCTAATAATAAAAAAGGGCATTGCTATGCAGGAGCTGCCGCCTGCTTCCCTGGCTGAAAACACACACCAGAGGGCTACTGCCACTGTTCACATGAAAGACAATTAGACCCGGGAACATCAAACCCAAAAACGGCAATCTGTTCTCCAGCCCTGGGTATTCTGGGCTGCTCTTCCCTCCATTTCCTGGACTGATAGACAACAATCCTCCAAAGGGTCTTTTTAAGAAAGAAGAGAAATAGCAAAGGCTGGAGGGGGGGGGGGATGGTGTCCCTCCCCCCCCAACCCCTGCTGATTTATGCATCTCTATTCAGAATTTATTAACCTGACTGCTGCCAGGAGAAGTTTCCTTCACTTTTACAGCCCCAAGCTTGGAATTCCCGACACGTCTGGAGAAACGCGCCAATGACACAAGTCACGTATTTTCATTTTCATATAAAAAAGTGAGGTGGGGGTGAGGGTAATAGCATCCGAGCTGTGGACATGGGCGTGTCTTTGTGCGTTTGGAGCAGCAGACCACACTCGGGGTTGCAACAAGCCTCCTCAAGACGCCCCCAGTGACAGGTTTTGGAAAATACCACGATGCATGCCTTGACTGTGTTTTTTTTCTTAAGGTCAATTCTGAGTAAACCTCTGGAACATCCATCTGGTTCACTAAGTAAACAATGAGCAAAACATCTAGAGAGGGTATCGGGTCGCCGGACTGAGACACGGCGTCACGGCCCGCCAGCCCGCTGCTTTCCGGAAGGCACGTAACGCCGTCCGTTCTTCGAGGCTCAGAAACCACCTCAACAACAGACACTGAAAGGAAATGGACCAGGACCCGTGACTCCGAGGTTACCTCAGAAATTCAGCTGAAGATCAGGCGGGAGGACTGGGAGGCCAGGAATAGAGCGGATCGATACTTCTGACTGAGAAAGTTGTGCTCTCTGCCGGCGTAGGGAGCATTGGGTTACCGCGCGGCGCTGAGACCCGATCCCCGGCCGCCTTGAATGGCCTGGAAACTGGATGCCAACGTTGGGATCCGCGAGTGCTAAGCTAATGCGGTGAGGTAATGCAGTAAAGAATAGAAGTTTGGAAGGGATGCAACAATGAATCCAGGAATCTTAAAATACATCCCTTTTCATTCTGTGCCAAAGGTTTCTGTGCAAGAAATGGGTTTATACACACACTGAAAACCCAGACCGTATTAATCAGACAATCATATATACTGTACATACATAGAGGTAAGAAAACACTGTGTTTTCTTAACATTTGCTTTATTCAATGACTGGTTTGACTCCTAGCTTAACTTTAGCAAATCTTCTTACAGTCTAAGAGGTCTTCAGAAACAGTAACATAGGGTGCTCACAAACCGAGGATGAAGTTTATCTGCATCTGCATGGGAACAGCCTCATACCGCAGACTCACCCGTTCACTTCCGGGGCTCCGAGTGCGATTCATGGCTGCGATTGGCTTTCAGGCCTGCGCCAGGGGCCGGATGGAAACGCGGTATTGATCAGCAAGGCAGTCAATGCATATCAGGAAACAGAGCGGGGCCATTAGAGGCCCAGTCAATGGCAGGCCCTGGCTGGGTGGCTACAGCGGAGCCTCTCAGATACATTGATGAGAATATAATCCCTTGCTAAGTGCCATGATGATACTGCACATGGCCACGTCAGACACCTCCCATACCACAAAGTCAGGCTTTCCATACAGTCTCAGGACCAGTGATGTAACAAACTAGATGACATCAGGGTTACATTCTAACATGAAACAGCTAATCCTGCCAACACTTCACCTCTAACATAGAAGAAAAAAAAATCACAGACTGAATATTAAGTAGCATCACTACCAGTTATTTTGTTATACCTCTTTAACAGCAATTAAACAATCAACACTAAGTTTATACACTTATTGTGCTGCCAGTTGTTCTATAACTGTCTGTAAATTGTGTAACACTATTAAATACAAAGCGCAAAACTATTTAAATCTATCCATGTTCACTAACTGCAGGTGTAAGTTATCATTTTTATATAAAGGTGGTCCCCGACTTACGATGGAGATGCGTTCCGATTTTCGTAACTTGAAAAGATTGTAATTCAAGACAAAATAAATACACGCTTTTAACAAAAATATACGAGCTCTAACACCGAGACAACTCAACTCTGTCGATCGCTGGCGAGTGTAAGCCGTTTCACGGGGCAGGGAATGCGTCCATCCCGGCAGCAGCCCAAAGCATCGTACCGCATATGCTGCTACATTTGCGTGCCACGCGAAACTTTAAATATTTTTACAATTTTTCTCATATTTCTTTAAAATCTATTATGTTAAAAGAATAATCATGAAACTGACAGGCAAGGAAAAGGCACTTTTAAAAGAAAATCCATTATGATTTAGTTATCTCAGTATAACAATATATTAAGTGACACCTTAATTCTGTGGTGTTTACATGTTGAACTACTGTAAAGTAATTGAACTTTCCTTGTTTGCCCCAATTTTTTGTCAAATTAAAAAGAGTGCTTGAAAAATGCTTCTTCCTCCTTTGACCATTTCTGCCATGCCGTGTAATGTCTGCACACATACACGGGCTGCTAAGAGCCAGAGGACGGCCTGGTGGCCCCCCTGTCGGCAGGGAAGCACATGCTAATTAATGCTGGACCAGGGGAAGGAGTCCGCATTAGCGCTGCGGCTAATCAATGGGAAAATCACTGAGCAAACCGCAATATTAGTTGTTTATTTTCAGTTATGCGTAACCTCCGTGTGGAGCACTCATTAGTACATCATGTCCCTGAGTGGTTCCACAGAAAAGCAGCAAAGGTCCCTCAGAATCACAAAGAGCATAAGACATAATAAAGCTCATTAAATGTTAAAGTAAAAAACCTTGTCTTTTAGATATGGTAAAAATCACAACGCTGCCGACTACAGTGTACAGTAGATGTAGTGTACAGTAGATGTATAGACTACAGATAATGTCCTCAGTGCAACCTAAAAGCCACTTATAAACCTGTTCTTTATGTAGCAAACAATTTACCTAAACTTAAAGTCTTCTATCATTTAAAACACTGTATTGGCTCTAAAAACATAGCCTGTCCCTGCTGTGTTAATGATATGCTGCCTATTCAAGGTCCTGCTGGCAGCAGAGGTTTACTTCAAGTTTAATGCTGCACTGTTGCCCTACATCATTATTATGGGTCTTCGTGCATGTATGGTATTCATATTAGGTAAACACACATACAGTACACAAGCCTGAAGTCTGCACATTACACAACCATGTCTCAATTTTGCCTCAACTTCTGAACACTTTCCACCCTCCACCCCCACCCCTTGTCTCTTATCTCCACCTCTGTTGGGAATTTCGGAGATTAACAAAGTAAACTTGGCTGCACTTATCACGTTGTGCCCAGGAATCCCTATAAGGAATGGGGGAATGAAACAATTCCGATGCAAATGCTGAAGCTGGAGACCCAAATGTCGTTCAGCTCTAATGAGCCCCGCCGGCTTGCGGGACGCGGCACTTCTTTAGCGACTCACGTGTGGACACGTGTACAGCACCATCCTTCCTTACCAGCATTGTGCTGGACAGCTGAAACGGGCAGAGACACGGCAGCTTGTAGGGGGTTGATTTTCAGAGTCTGTGCCCCCGCCCTTTCACAGCTTCACAGACAGGAGAACAAAGGACATGATCCACCCTCCACCGCTGGGAGCAGCACCACAGCCAGGGATTATTTGGTAAACTCTGATGTGCAGGTTTGGACACACTGCCCTTCTGTGTGGGAGAACTTGTGAGAGTGCAACATGGCTTCACACTGCACTGTTAATTTTTTTTTTTAAGATGGCTATAATAATAATAATCAGGTATATACGGAATATTGTCTAAAACAAAAAGTGTGTGTGTGTATGCGTATGGCTTTTTCTGAACGTATTATTATAAGTAGCGATAAAATATGTAAACACCATGACAAGAGAGGTAAATGTATTTATCATAAGTGAAAAGAATGCGGCAAAAGCTCAAGATGAGTTTCTCGTCGTCTCGTATTCATCGTCTATTGCGTGTGTGTGTTTGTGTAAAAGAGTGAGAAAAAGAGATGGTACGTTTTGTACAAATGAAATAAAACCATCATTTCCTAGATTTTCTCAGTGCATTCTCTTTTTAATGATGTCTTGCAGTTCAGCACGTGAGCGCAATTATAATTATAAAAATATTGCACCATTATAAAGAAAGCAAGCCATACAGAAGTGAACCAAAGCCATCATCTGAACACCTGGTAGGCTGTGACGTCTGTCAGTAAAGGCCGGGCCGGGAGTGCCCCTGGACACACGACCGCTCCCACATCCAATATTTGGGCAGCATTACTAAATAATCCCCTGTACACCCTAAAAGGAGACAAAACAACTCTTACAAAGTTCCCATGATGACTCGTTCTAACCTTAACCACTAACAGCCTATCATTAGCAGTCGTGACCGGGCGTCCTCCCAGAGCTCGACCAGCAGAACGACGCGTTTCCCGCTCTGCTGGTGACAGCTAAAATATCGCCTCAAGCCGTTTCGTGAAAAGCAGCCTTTCCTTTCAGGTCCTTTATGAAAAATCAATCGCCACTTGGACTCTTATGCCTCACAATTGGGAGCGGTTCTGACCGCCACAGACCCTCTTAGAGGCACCGAGCCTTGCCCCCTACCTCCCCCTGTGGGGGAGGCACTTTATAGATGCAGTTTGGAGTGAACCCAGCTAACCCCAGGCTGTAGCGTTCGGCTCCTTCCCAAGACCCCGCGCCTCACTTCTGTAACGCTTTTGTTTATTACTGATTTATAGACACTGCATTTGTTTTCATCTGTGCAGGTTCTATCTAATTACGTACCTCCACATTTAAGATGTATCTAAATGAATCTAATTAGCTTTCATAATGATTTGCTTCCATAATTTGTTTCAGTTTGTAATTACGTTTAGATGCAAAAAACGTAATGAAATTAAACGTTTCTCTCTTTGCCGTGTTTTGGCCATGCCTGGAGTTCACCTCAACTCTGTCAGTAGAAGGCAGGCTCTTTTTCTATTTATATAAAGTGTCATTAACCAGCACTTATGTCATGAATTAATTTTAATTCACTGACGAGTTAAAATAAAGACGTGGTAATTTGGTTTGTTTTAATAACCTATTGGATTAAGAATCTGAAATACTTTACCACAAATCTCTGTGGATGCCATTTTTTTAATACAACTACACTGATACAAACAACGAACAAATTGAAAAATAATAAACAGGTATATATGGAATACTATCTAAGACAAAAGGGAAAGAAGTGTGTGTGTGTGTTCGTGTATGCGTTTGTGGGGGGTGAAGAATGGGTGAAATTGAGAAAGGAATGAAAAAGAACCCCTCCCCCCAGACTTGAGCACATGGCCCCCGTGTCGGTGATTAATCAGCCAGCACGCAGCCTGATGCACATTAACCAGATAATTAATAATTTCTTAGGGGATGCCAGGTTGGCAAGTGTTTTATCAGCCTGCACAGGGAAGGGAGAGGGGGCTAAGAACAGACCGACGAAGGCACAGAAAGAAGGGGGGTACGGGTGCCCCCGGAACTGAAGACAGAGCTGGAGAACCCTGGAATTATGATCAGCATCTGTGAATATGTTTTAGGCTCTGCGCCTGCCAGTAATGACCCCCGCACTGTTGTTGAAAAAGAAACGAACGGTCCTTATCCTATTACCTTATACATAATCATTCAATTACTGCTGGGCATATTCAAATAAAAACAGAAACACATTCCCACTACATAGTTAACAATGCAGTATGTATAAAGACTTAGAGTTGTCTTCGAACTTGGAAGTCAACTCTTACCAGTGATCACTGAGCAAAAACCATGGCAAAGTATATACATACCAAACATGAAATGCACTAACAACAGAACAGCTACCGGCACAACGTGGGTGCCTGTCCACACCTGTCCGGGTTCACTAGCCCACCACACAACATCATCCCTACCGTCCTAAACAGCCCACCTTATGGAAATGCGCTGTTTATTTGTATTCAACGTAAGTGTGTAGGTTGTTCCTGTCTGCATTAAAATCAACGGACAAAAGGCTAATGAAAGAACAAAGTGTCCGATTTGCATTAGCCGGCGACGCGGTCCTTCGGCGCACGCCGCTTCAGCCAGAACACATTCCGCAGTCGCGCGGCTGTCTGTTTGAGCACCTTTATCACCGTTCACAGCTAACCTTAGAAGAAAAAACATCAAACGCACCTCAAGAAAATCGAGAGAGACAGCACCTTCATTTGTATTCACCGTGACATTACAGATCTAAACTGTAGTTGTACAGTTTTTTTTTTTTTTTTGACTATTTGTCAGGGGAAGCTAGTTACTCTTTGCTTTCAGATCTCGGTTTTGTGATTCCACTCTACCGCTCCCGTTCTCTCCCTCCTAACTCTGATGGATCGCCGAGCTGCGTGCTGTTCAGCCAGCTTTTGGAATGTCAGGAAGCATGCGGCTGAGTTGGGATTGTACTTGGCATCCCATCGGGCCATTAGGTGTATTGACATGGCAGCACATGGTAACAGAGGCAGGACAGAACAAACACGTGGTTCTGGCTGTTCTAGAATGCCGTCATCCAATCAAGCGCATAATAATTTCATGACTGAGAAAAAAAAAAATCATTGCGCAGGAGTGTTTTGATTAATCAATAAAACCCATTATGAGGCAGCAAGTTTGAGTACACAGCACTGGCTCATATAAGAGATGAGCATCCGCTCTCAAAACAACATCATAACCTGTGGTAAACACAGATGGGATGGAAACCTGGGGTTTACAATCCCACCACCCAGACAGCTCAGTCCCTTCCATCACAGGGGCATTTCATTTTACCCAGCATGCATCTCACAGCAGTGCGGGGAAGCAATTACTCCCATCCGTTAGCCTTTGTTATGAAAGATGAGGGGTGTACAGTGCTCAAAAGCCCACGCAAAGGGAGTGTTGAGTTTTACTGCTGTTGTATACAGTGCTAACTGACACTAAAGGCACACAAGCATAGTCTTATCAGAGGGCGAGCAGGAACGTTAATAAAAAAACAAACACGTCAATAAAATGTATGTGTTTGAAAAGGATTGTTAGCTTTTGCACTGCAAACATTACTTTCACTTTGAAACTGGAGTCAAATCAAAGAATTCAAAATGTTATTCAGTGGCCTTTAAGTATCATTTTAACCTCGGATGGGATGGGCGTGAATTGATATTGGTGTGATAGTTGCAAATAAAGTTTACATCGGGGTCACAATGCATTATTTCTACAAACAGATCATTTTTATCACTAAACAGTTGTTGGTTCTTCCTTTCATTGGAAAAAAAGTGACCAGAAGTTATTACAAAGACAAACGTGTTCTTTCCCTTTCAACTAATTGTACTGCACTCAAGATTTGCTAACCTGATGAGATTTAGTGGAAAAAAAGGAAAAAATAAAAACTTCTATTCACAGTATCCCCCTTCTGACACCAGTAAACACCCAGTTTTCACACACAAATAGATTCCCCTTGCTCTTTTTCCCTTATTGAAAAGCACAGGCATCTGGGTCTCTGTGCAAGCAACGTGGCTAACAGGGTTATGACTACACTGTACACAAAACCACTCCTTTGAAGTCCAACCCAACATTATATAGGGTGTCACTGTTTATTACAGATAACTAATGCTCTAAGTCTTTATTTACTTCTATTTATTGGCATTTTATTGAGGAGGTCACAAGAGAGAGGCTGGTCTGCTTGTCTGCCTGGTTCTTTAATCACCGTTAGTAGGTAAAATTGTCTGTGACAACTAATCCAAAAAGCAGATTATATTTATTTTGGCTACAGTGGCTGGTAATTCGTTAAAATCAACAAAGCCTTTTCATTAGCCCCCCGCTGTTGTCCTCAAAACAGACATTCTGTTGGTCCCAAAACACAGAGCGACGCACATGTGCTGCTGAACATGAGTTGGGGGGTGGGGGGTTGAAAGAAAAAGAGAGAGGGAGAGTGAGCACATGTGAGGGGAATAAAGTGAGGGGGACAGAGGCTTGGGGCATTCATGGCAAAAACTGGAGGGGGGGGTGTGAGTGAGAGCAAATGGGGGGAATACGATCTACAGCCAAGACAAAATCTCGCTACTCGTTTACTCCTCCGCACGTTACAGAAACCCCTGCAGTTGACCATGTTGCCACTGAAACTCCCAGGGCCCTGCCTGCTTCGAACAAGGCCCAACCACAGAAGACAGCTCTGCAGCCCACTCTCCCTACGTATACTCCAGTCACTGCTGAAACTCCCAGGGTTCCACCCACTCTGCATGCCGCCCAGCCACTGTTGAAATTAGGGATGTCCTGATACCGATACTGCCCTTGTGTACTCATACTCTTACTCGTAAAACCGCATCCGATACCGTTTTCACGGCAGAACATTAATCTCGTAGTGGCTGAGCGGGTAGGCGAATGTGGAAAATGTCAGTGGTGTGGAGATATTTTAAGATAAGTGAGAATGACAAAAGTAAAGCCGACTGTAAACTTTGCTCTGCTAAATTGTCAA
>JABJVR010000021.1:4189581-4242459 GCA_025773905.1 Chitala chitala | reverse complement strand
CCCCCCCCCCCCCCCCCCCCCCCCCCCCCCCCCCCCCCCCCCCCCCCCCCCCCCCCCCCCCCCCCCCCCCAAGAAAAAAAAACTTTCTGCGCTTTCAGTCTATACACCTGCTCATATTTCAGGAGAACAGAGAATAAGGTGGTAGATGCTTACAGTTCTATTTACTCTCACTTGTGGCGTCAAGGGAACGTGGAATACAAACAAAGACTCTTTTCAGAAGCCGTTTTATTTATAACAAAAGCCACGGACACTTCTGGTTACTAGTTTGGAAACTGAACAATGAACCCAGGCTGTTTCATACACACCAGCTACTCCTCCCTTCATCACCCGAACCTTCTAATCCTCTACAGCTGTTCTGTAGCAGACGGAGCTACACCAATCTTATCATTGTTAGATTGCTAAGAATCTACATTAAGCATACATATTAAGTACTCTATTCGAGCTGACAACTCATAAAAGATGCATATAGGAGCAAAACTAAACTTTAAACAAAAAGGGCTCCGTGAAATTTCCATCTGTTTCGCCCTTCGTTTGGTTATCTTAGCCAAACGGCAGCGTTTAGCAAATAATATAACCAAGACTGCATTGCAGTTCAATTTCCAATTCAATACTGCAATCCAAAACTGTCATTTGTACAAAAATAGTCATATGACAAATTCCATTCCATTCCATTCTCTATACCGCTTATCCAATTCAGGGTAGCGGGAAGCTTGGAGCCCATCCCAGGGGACACAGGGCTCGGGCAGGGGACACCCTGGGCGGGGCACCAACCCACCACAGGGCACATGACAAATTCAAATAACTGAGTTGAATTTTGACGTATTTGTTTACAATTCAATACTCATAACAGAAAAACTCCAATGAACAAAAAAAGGTTAAAGGAACGGCTCTATAACATCCAGTTTGCAGTACTTGATAAAGACATAAGAAGGAGTTTACTAATATTAACACTGAATTTCATTTTTAAATACAAACTCTACTGACACTGGCTATAAAATACCTGTAGTGTCTTCCACAATGTGAGCTGAGATAGAGTAACTTACACACTTTCTCTACAATCAGCAGGGCTGCATTCTGGGTCTGTGAATATTCTGTTTACAAAGGAAACTACCTCATCTTAGTTACATTATTGGCACTTACTAAAAAAAAAATAAAATAAAAATTCACACCCTCAATCAGCGCTCATTGCAGGTTATGAAACTCAGACCTTCTCGTAACGTCACTCTCTTGCGCTGTATTTTGGTGATACGACAGCTGAAGAACATTGTCATCGTGCGTCATGCTTTTTTCTCAAGCTGCTCTGTTCAATGACCTCATTACAACCAGCGTAAACAGGAAGTAAATATACTGAAAGGTCGTAGTGAAACTTGCCATCTGGCCACGGGGACGGGTTTCACGGCAACTGAAGATGACAAATCTCCCAGGGTGCAAACAAACCCCCGTTTCATTCCTGAAATAAATGAATAAGTTGAATATTACAAATACCTGGCTTCTTCACTCCTGACCCTCAACTAGAAAATTGTATTCTAAGTCTTGTAATCTAGAAGGGAAAGAGAAAACATGTCTGGAATCGTAGCAGATATGCATATTTAACAGGCTCGCTTGATAAATAACCCACTTAGAAAATTTCTGACAGGAGACTGCAGCACTAGCAATGACCAGGAGAAAAGCAGCGGCCAGGGGTGGTAAAAAGCAAGGGGGGGGTCTGTACGTGGGGGGGGGGGAGTAGAAAGGAGGGCGTACCCATTCCATTCTCGGAAGAGGGCAAAGCATTCAGTTCACGTAACAATTATTCATCCATCTCATCCACACTAAAGGCATGGCAATGCAATTTTCACATTATAATCAAAACCATATGACAGTAGCTCAGGCCATTAGGGAACAATTTCAAGTGTTCTCCACAAGAGAATGATTTTGGAATTGCACTTACATATGCTGAATAGTTACCTCTGTGTGATTGCACCTGTTCACATTTATGTAACCCCACTTAATTCTTATCTCTCCTCACCTGCCAAGTGCAAAAGAGAGGAAGAGGAGGAACGACAGGAGAGGACAGGAAGGAAAACAACTTAGTGATCTGGGACTGACGTGCAATTTTATTTCATCTGTGCAGACAGATAATGACAGCTTGAACTCCATTTAGGACACTTGCTCCAAAACCTGTACTTTGCGTTCCCTGCCAGCCCGCTCGACTTTCCGAGTGTGATGGCGAAAAAGGCTAAACATGAAAGTCAAATGTCTCAAGATTATATCCTACTGATACGGCATACGCTGTCATTTCCGTCACGTTTAACTACAAGAAGGAGCCATGCTGCGTGTTTACCGTCCCACTGCCAAGACTTGGTCACGGGTATCCACTCTCTCAAACGGTTAGCCCTCGTTTTTGTCAACCGCCAATAACTGCTGTCATTTAAACACGTGTGACACAAAAGTACTGCATGACTGCCGAACCAAAAACGCTGATGCATCCATGTGAACTAATTAAATAAACTGTCTGCGTGACACAAAACACGTTAATGATTATCTAAACACCTCGGGCACCGTTTACTTGCAAGAGGGGGGTAACGTAAGAAAAGAAGGCGGCATGTTTCCGTTAGATACTGCCCATGGTTTTCAGGCACGTCAGCACTCTGCACAAACTAGTCTCTGGGATTTCATGTTGTTCCTCTGACAGACAAGGAGCATTCTCTCGTCAAATGCGCGACAACGAAAAACAAAAAGGCTTCTGCTTCCCAACGACTCTCCCTCAACCCCGTGGCACCTGCAGCCGCACTTTTCCATTTGCTGCCGTTTGAGACATCAAGTCTTTTTCCAGTTCGGTGAACAGCTTCATGATATTATTGTGTAAAATGTGTCAAATCGGTGTTTTTCGAGCCGGCCTGCCGCCCTGCTTGCTCTGATAGGTGAATTACGCGAGCCGGCGATTCCGCCTGGGCTAAGAGCGGGCCCGGATTCTAACGCCTGTTGTCATGGTCAACTGGAGTCACCACTCAGCCTTCGTCTTCTGGAATGATTGACAAACCTTTGCCTGAGGACACTACCTCCCCCCACCCTGTAGGCTGCAGATTTAATTCCTCGCACCCTGCCGTGGGAGGAGGGGAGGAGCTTTTGCATCGTGGTAAGTGGCTCATTAGTATCGAATGTTGGGTGTCGTCCTTCTCTTTCTCAGTTTTCTGCTCTGCAACACTCGACCAGTTACACAATCAGCCAAGAGTCACTTCTCATTTGACCATTTGCATTTCTGAGAGACTAGCAATGCAACTTGTTTACGACCACTTCCTTGATTTCTCCTATTGACAAGCATTTTCATGCAAAGCACTTGTGGTAACCTGCTATACACCCAGCATAATCACATATTATTTTTTATAACAAATGAGTAGATACTTCCATCAACTATTTCCAGTTACATTAAAGTTTCAATATATCAAAACACATTCCTTAAATCTGCAGGAAGGATACCTTGATTTTATATATAAAAAAGAACCACGTCATTATTACTGGCTGCATTAATAAATCACCAAATACACAATACGGTAGGAAACTGCCTCTCGCGCAGTGCTCTTCAGAAGCGCTAAGTATTATGTTAATATCGATGTTCAGAGCTCCAGCTATAGGGGAGGAGGAATTAAAACAACGCACTTCAGCTTTTAAAAGGTCTCTTTAGTAATCAGCGTGTTCTCTATATCCATCTCATTTTACTTATTTATTTACATGTGCTGCCATGAGCTGCTTATTCTAATTTAAGCATCTCATTTTAACAACGGTTAAAATTGCTCTTTTTTTCCCCTTCCTATGAAGTGCTCTGAGGGGAGAAAATGCATTCCTACACTGGCTCTTTAAACCACAACACATGATAGATCTGAACTTAAAATAGCCATCTGGATGGAAATACACATCTCCAAGTGTTCTTTCATCTGTACACCTCCTTAACATAAATTTGCTATTCATTTAAGTTAATTAAAGCTGGGGTGCTCTATATGAGGAGGTGCTTCAGTCTTTTTCTGAGTAATGCTGATGGGCCCAGAAAGCGTGGGGTCTGATTTGGAAAGAGCACGTGCACAGACGGTGCACTCCACTTTCAATTTGTTCTGATGGAATTAAAAACACAACACCTGATGGACAGACAGAAATAGCACTGCCGTAAAAGGAAAACAAGCAACGAGCATCAACATTAAACAGACTGTGTACTGACTGCGTCTCACGTTAAACTGCACCAATAACATTTTTGCTGAAATCGTGTATATACAAAAAAAAAAAATTAAAAATGCCCCCAAAATAAGGCTCAAATGAGTATACAGGCAGCACAGATGTAACTATTTCTAAAAACCTTTTCTCATAATGTAAAAAACACAGATTTATGTTAGGGTTAACCCTAAATTAAAGTATGTGAGAAAATGCACCATTTGAGGAATACACACATTCTGGTCAGACGTAGCAGTTCTCAGGTCACTTTTGCTATGTATAAGTGCACATTGCTATTCTATTCATGGTGATGTCCATGTACAAAACCGGCAGAGACTAAAAGGTAGGAAGCCCAGCATGGCCTTCATCTGAATTCCACATGCATTCATTCATCTGCTAAAGAAGGGGATTAAAACCAGAAGCCTCTGCTGGCATATTTATGCTCGAGGAACTTAAAAAGTACAATGTCACAGTCCTGCCTTACTGCACCATTTAACTAACAACCCTGTGGTTATGTTACTAGGGATTCTATCACTGTAAATAATACAGAAACATTTTTAATTTATAAAGAGGCTGATTAGTGTCCGTCTTAAAAAACTACCGCTGCCGCCTCCTGTTTTCAAAATGTTTCAGGCTGCATTTTTGACACGCGAGTTTTCAGTTTAAGACTTCATAAGGATTGAAATGTCAACAAGTGTGCATTACTTCCACGTTGCGCGTGTTAGGTTCACCTGCCGACACCGCGAAGCTGTGCGTTGCCGCGCTCTTTCTTATTCCATGCATCCAAGAACCCGGCGACCGTCTCCCTTCCTGTTCCGCATGAGAACACAACTCGCATTTTGTTAGCGGGAGCTGACGAAACGAGCGCAAACTGCTGAATCAGATCTTTGCAAGAACAGCGCCTTATCTTAGAGTGCTCTGACGCTCGGTATCTGGAATGGAAATCTTAACTGTTTTCACATGTGGGTGGATAAATACTTTAACATGCACAGCTTTTCCTATTGTAAGAGATACATTTTCAGGCTGATAAGCAAAAATTGTGAGCATAAAATCCACTGACAAAATAGAGGATATTCAGGTGGACTTCAGTGGTTTAAAAAAACTGTTATTTTCATATATTCTTTAAAATTCTCTTGAGAAAGAAACTGTATACACAACTGACTAATTATCAATAAAACAAGCTACATGAAATGACCTACATGGGTGCCCTCTCTTATTACTTCTGATGATTTAGGAGTTCATACAGCCAGCCCTGAAGACTAACTTGATTTGTGTGTAAAGACAACCCTGTTATACACTGACATAATGCAAGTCCATAACTAAGAACACCAGACACTCCCAGAGACCGCAGCCTTACAATTTCAGACTGTTTATGTGCCTCGTTTAAAGTGTAGAACAAAATGCAACATAACTGGTAAGACCATGGATACGTAAGAAGGAAATCCTTCAAACCCCTGGAGGGGCCTGCAGTGACACATTTCAAATCAGTGGTTGCAGGAAAGAAAAAAAAAACCCCAAGTGCATAAATGTTTAAAATTGTAAGTCCACTCGGGCAAATTACCAGATAAACAAAAATGATACAGTTTATAAAAAAGCTGTTTAGCGGAGGTTATAATTTAAGAGCTACAAACAGCAGCGGTGGTGTTCCTTCCACGGGTCTATAATCAACTGAATGTGTTCAAATCAGCAGGTGAGTCCACAGACAACAGCCAGGCCTGAAGATGTCAGGAAAATCACAGCATTTCTGTCTCAATGTATTAAGCAACTTAGATACCAGTTCAACACTATTGTACTCGCTACATTAGTGACTCCATATACAGGTAGTCCCTCACTTACAATGGAGATGCGTTCCGGTGACCCCATCGTCACTTGAAAATATGGTAAATCGAGTCAAAATAAATACGTCCTCTAACACAGAGACAACTGAACTCTGTCGATGGCTGGTGAGAGTGAGGCATCTCACAAGGCAGGAGATGCGTACATCCCGACAGCGTCCCCATGTACCGTACCACATACGCTGCTGCGTTTGCCTGAAAATATTTTTACAATTTTGTTGTATGCCTATTGTCATTATAAGATCGAAAAATCGTAAGTAAAACCACTGTAAATCGGACACCATCTGTAGTTCCTGCATACATCAAGTCAAATGGTACACATCCCTTAAGGCCAACACAAGTCAATTTGCATACATGCATTAAAGCCAAAAACAAATTGTCAGGAAAGTATCAATATATTATTACACATTATAAACAAAACTAACAGTATGTTTACCGGTAGTTACACAAGTACACAAACACACACGTGCGAGCCTTTAATATTATCTTGTGTAGCTGAGTAGCTCTTACATATGGGGAGAGACACACACGTGCAGCTCTTCAGATGCAGCCCAACCGACACAGGCGGTGGAGGAGGAAGGCCTTCTCGACTGTGTGTGTGTGTGTGTGTGTGTGTGTGTGCGTCAGCTCTTCATGGCAGCACAGTCACCAGGTGTGCGTCCAATCAGATCAGTCTCCCTTTGGAAGTTAACAGACAGGAGCGTGTGCATGAAGCTGGTACACAAGCGAGTGTATCCAGCCCGCGTGTACGACTTGCACTGACAGACAGACGGAACAGCAGGTAGAAATATCGAGTATGAACATTTCCGATGGTGAAAGCGGATCTGGCGCAGATAAGGAGAGCTGGGAGAAAGAAAAGTCTAAGAGCTTGTAAAATGAGAAACTCTTAAATTGTTAATACAAAAGACACCGCAACCTGATATTTCAATCTTTTTTCCATGCTATCATTTTAGCTGAGATTTAAAAATCCCACTTAAATGTGTTTTAGTGTAATGCACAGTGTCAATACACAAGATGAATGCATACATTACCACCGAAAGCCATTAAAAATTGTATTATAAGTTTTCTTTACCGTTTGCTCATGCTGCTTAGGTATTTAAGCGTTTCGTAGCTGTGTGTTGGAAAGCCAGTATTTTATGTGTTCAAACTGGACTTGGACACTGAGGGAGCCCGAGGGGGGGGGGGCGCACACCAGCCTGTGGCTTTGTGGCTCCTGTGCTGAGCGCTTAGCCAGAGCGGATGCTCCTGCTCAGCGTCCAGCTCCACTGAGCCACGGGGACAGCTGAGGGAAACCATTAAACCGCTAGACACCCACATGTCCAGAATGCAAAAATATCGACCATCACTCCACAGGCGAGTGCACAGGACGGAACGGACGGTTAAGAAGCTGCCCCCAAAAAAATACATATAAATCCATTACAAAGCTGATGGGGCCAAAAATCTAACCAAGAGCCCCCCTGTAAAAACATCCACGAGTTAACAAGTAAAGAGGAAAAGTACACAGTGCAAGTTGTGTACTAGGTAAGCCTGCTATGGGATTAAAACAAATTGAGTGTTTCCCAAGGCCCTTCAGCCCAGCATACCCTGTAACACATTGTGGAGTATGTGCTGTGCTGAGCCCTCCGTAAGAGGCGAGGCCCTTCCTATGTCCGGCCTGCCCGTGTCTCTCACACCTGCGTCCCACATTCCTCGGGGCAGGTGCCATAGCGTGCGGGCACAAACACACCGGCACTGGGCACCCGCACCCCCCCCCCGGCCACCTTCCCCAGTCACTTGGCCAACAAACCTGCTGACCCCAGAATTAATCCCAAAGTAATTGAGCTTTGTGAAATTCCCAGAGGCATGCGGCAGTCGTACTGAAGTGCCCCATGTTTCCTATGCACAGGCTCTTAATTGGTACTTTCCCCTCTTTCTTCCACTCCCACTTGACTTGCTTTCTGCTGCCAGTCCAGAGAAAAGGAAAACACACACCATGGCACTGACTAACTACAAATAAGTGGTGCAACACCGGCAACCATTAGGCCTCAACTGGCGAGAAAAAAAAATTTCTCTGGGTAGTTAAAAATACACATTTTTACTAAGTGGGTCATCAAAAAACTGTCATGTGCTTAAAATAATATTGCTGTATACCAACGGCAGGGGCACCAATGATTTTTTAAGATGGAAAACTCCACGCTATCGATTTTAAAGGCTGCCTTAGGACTCTGTTCAATTTCTGCCAAGTTGCTAATACTGTTTGACAAAACCTGCCTGAGAATTCCACAAGAAAATAGAATTTTGAAAATGTAATTTTTGTTGGTTAATTTGATGCCGAATGATTTTCTGTGCAAGTTCATGTTGTTAGCAAGAGGATAATTTTGCATACCAGGCACATAAGAACAGATGTAGTTGGTGGGATCCAAAACAAATGTGTAAAATGTACACTGCTATAATAATTGTAAGTCCTCTTGTCTTATGTGTTCATTGTGCTTTAAAAGAGCAATAACCATCAAACTAAAACAAAATGAAGTACGACTGGATAGGCAGGTACAAAGACAGACACCAGTCATGTGAAAATTATTTAAACTCACAGACAGCCTGTTTGAGAAGATGCTTTCCCTGAATTCAGCTACACTGCCATGTTCTCCAACACGCTCTGCTCCACAATAGCAATAAGGAAGTCCGCATGCTCCGTGTGTGTGTGTGTGTGTGTGTGTGTGTGTGTGTGTTTGCGCATGCGTGTGTGCATACAAAAATTGTAATGCATCAGTCAAAGACCCTGAGAAACCAGCTGAGAAACTGTGCTCCACCATACAGGCTGCTCTTGTGCTGAAGGCACATCTCCATGGGGCCATCTGCCTCCCCAAACACTGAATTAGGGACACAGCCGGAGACAGAGGGATGGCTCTACACAAGGGCCAAGAAACACGAGATGTCGAGGAGGAGGTGCACCCCATTATGTTATACCTGTCTGTCCGGTGAGGAGGAGGCATACTTCATCCTGTTACACCTATCTGTCCAGTGAGGAGGAGGCATACTCCATCCTGGTACACCTATCTGTCCGGTGAGGAGGAGGCATACTCCATCCTGTTACACCTGCATGTCCAGTGAGGAGGAGGTGCACTCCATCCTGTTACACCTGTTTGCTCGGTGAGGAGGAGGTGCACTCCATCCTGTTACACCTGTCTGTCCAGTGAGGAGGAGGTGCACTCCATCCTGTTACATCTGTCACTCAAGTGAGGAGGACGCACTCTCCATCCTGCTACATCTGTTCAGCAAGAAGCAGGTGCTCTCCATTCTGTTATGCCATTTACAGATAACCAAGACTAGCCCTCCTCCCACCCCTCCTCTTGCACGTTGCAGTCAGCTGGCAGGAAGCATAAATTCTCTGCTGATAACATCTGTCAGGCTGACATGCACATAAGCACCAATTTCATTTATTTAAAGGTAAAAGGACCAACAGTCACCAGGAAATAATTTATTTAATTCAGCTGTATATGAAGTTATACAGAGCAGATATTCATAAATTCTAAAGTTTTCTGTGTGCATGTTCCTAAATTTCAAAATTTTATTTATTTTTTATTACATTGGGTTTGCCTCAGCATTATGGATTTTATACAGACACAGTAAAGTCCATAAATGCGTTATTATTTTATATTTTTGGTCAAAATGTTTGCATATAATAAAAAACTGACAGCATAAACACAGCAATATGTGCATAGGTTTTGATGACCGAATATGTTAAAGAATTTCAATTATTTCACACAGAAATAGAGAGTAAATCAGTCTAGGACTACACTGTAATATGGCCTATAATTAGCCAGTAATATATTCCTACAAGTTATACAAATTTGTCTCATATATGACATGCAATTCACATACTATTGTTTCATTACTGCTGATAAACATTTGCCGTTTCAAGGTCTAAATCACAATTTATCACTAACAACTTTTTGTAAAGTTTGTCTTATATTAAAAAGGAAATGAGCATTTTCCAGAATCCTGAAAACTTCAAAGGCCTGTGTAACGAGTGTGGGTCTGTACAGAGTGTTGTTCAGTGTTCCAGGTACACTGCATTGGAGTGCCTCCTGAATATTCATGACTGTACACAGGTGACGTGCTTGACTCCTGTTACGCTTGTAATCTGAACAAAGCGCAGACAGGCTTAATTTTCACAGGACAAAAGTCCCAGGAGAACCCATCTCCTTTCTACAGAGGATAAAACCCACATACTAATGATGCCAAAAAAAAATAAAAAATCTCGCAGAAATAAAAACACAAAGAATTTTTTATTCCCACATCTGAAATCATCCTTCCATTTATTATAAACATAGCTCAAAGTGCAGGAAGAGTTACACAGGAAATAGAAAGTCTTCAAGTGGCAAGTCACGGCTGACAAATCAGCTGCAAAAAAGATGTATTAAGAAGGAAAAAATGTTCCCGTTGTTTGGAAAAGATAAACAAGCCTTAACATCTTAGCGTGTATGTGTGTGCGCGTGCGTGTTTGTGTGTGTGTGTGTTGTGAGCTAACAGAACAGGTCAGAACATAACTGGAGCCCAGAGTGTGTGATTCAAGGCTGAACAATTTGTATCTGTAGGATAGAAGTAGTTAGTTTATTGGAGGTGTGTGTGTGTGTGTGTGTATGTGTGTGTGTGGGTTGGGTCACACCTTATCCTGACCCTGGTCCATACACTGCTGTACTTCCCTTACACCAGTGTTAAACAGGGACCAGCATCTCCTCATCTTTATCCATATTCCCAAACCGCTGCAGGTTCTGTCACCACGCCACTAAAAGTTACGCTGTCTCGGGTCGAAGGCCTGTCAGTTTTGCAAATAAACAGGAGCATAAAAGCCCGCCGTTCACCATTTACACAAAGTCTCTTACACAGAGTAAGGAGTGAAATGGGCCGTCTGTAACGTGACAGAAATGACATGTGTAAAACTGGCACAACGCTGCCAACGTCCCCCCATGTGTCCTTGCCCGACTCCCACCATCCTGCTGGATCGTAGGCTTACCACAGAAGGCCATCGCATGTGCAGAGTCACCGACGCTCTATGAAGGGACTCAGTTGCTCTGCCTGTGTTCGTGTAAGGGAGGGGGTCTGGTCAGTACTGTGAAAAGGTATGTGTAAGCAGTTCAGAGTTCCGCACACAGCTGCTGACATGAGGAAGATATCGGCGAGTAGGGGAAAGCTGACTTGTCACACGGCAGAACGGCTCGCTGGAGACGGAGCGGGCAGGAAATGAGCGTGTACCTCTGGGGCTCCGCCCCCTCTCTGCCTGATACGTCGCTCTGTGCTTCCAGGGAGCGACGCCCTTGCGCCGATCCACACTGCACCGCCTCACAGCCTCACCGCCCTGAACCTGTGCTTGCAACACTACGCCCACATTCTCACAGGCCGCTTCTTTCTTTTCTGTCAGAAATGAAGCCAGGATTTCAAAAGCAACCGTGATGCTCGCTTAGCACAACATACCGCCTATCATGCTAAAAGCTACAGTTAGCAGCTAGAGGTGATTCAGGAGGCGGGTGTGTGTGTTTTGCCAGTTTGAGAAGTAATGCAGGCATGGCGTGGGACTGGCAGCGTTATCAGCGTAGCCTGGGGTAAATATCGCCAACACTGCGATTCCCTAACGCTCGCATTAATGCCACCTCATCATGGGAAATGAGCAGTCATGGTGGATTGGCTTTTCCCTCATGACAGCAACGTTGACGCACGGCGAGGGCCACAAACACACTAAGGAACAGTGGAGACTATCTTGTCCTACACTGGGCAACGACAGCGGAAATGGAACGTAACTGCAAAACATGAGCCTGCTTGCTGAAATGTGTAAAGGTGCCCATTTGCTTCTCTGTATTGCCCTGTGGCCATGGGCGCTGTAGGTAAGCATGGCGCTGACCTGCAGTAAAGTGCTCTGAATGTAAATGAAATGGTGGAGTGAGAGGAAGACAAAATGGCACAGAGGAAGAGGGGAAGGAGCATGCAGACGATAGGAGAGAGGAGAGGCTGTGCAGAGCTATGCCAGGTACCTTTCTAACACACAGGGAGGAGGTCCAGTGGGGCAGCCAGCGGAGCCAGACCCCCATGGCCGCCGGAGCCGACGGCAGCATTGTGTGTCCCCTGACGTCAGTCCCCCACCCAAACCCCCACTCCACCCATGCACTCAGCATTTTGTGCTCAGCTCCGCCTCTCACGGGCCAGTCCTGGTGCTGGTAGTGTGCGCACCTCTCGGAACAACATGATTCATGAAATTGCCACGCTGATGGGGTTGGGGGGGTCCTGTGTTCTCAAAATACCCACTCTGACTAATGCCACATTGCAGGAGGGTGGACCAAGTGTACTGGAATGGGGCACTGTTATCTACCCCATCTTCTACCACATTTACCCTTCACGTCAAGGTCCTATGGAAAGGCAAGGCTAAAATTATACTCACAGCAATCACATGGTTATACAAACATGCTAATTTTCTCATGTAATGTCAAAGCGATCTACAGCTCATATACAGCACGCAGTATAAATCTCTTGATCTGAGAACTTGAGAGTAGCCATGTTACGTACAGTACATGAACATGTGACAATTTTATTCTGCATATATGAATTAAATTTCATACCAATTATCAACCTTGAGCATAATTATTCTGGCGCTAATTAATTTAAACCTTTAAGTGCACCTTTTTTTTGTCCAAAGCTGTTGTTATAATATAAAAATATGTGTTTGAGCTTGAACAGTGAAAAATGTATAAAAAATTTTTAAAAAATCATTATTTGAACAAAACATGTAACGCACACAACTAAATGTTAAGAAAACTTTGTCTGGCTTAATGAAAGCGGTATTGCCATTTGGATTCAGGTGCCTGGTTTTTCCAAGTCCTTTGAAGTTTTCTGTTGAGACTCCACTGGGATATGCTAGGACAATCGTCTCTATAAAGAGAAAGGAAACATACTGCTCAGGACAAACGTATCAGAAATGCAACCACACGCACGCACGCACAAACATCACACTGCGGATCGGTATGGAATGAAACAGCGCTCTCACACACACACGCACGCATGCACGCAAACATCACACTGCGGATCGGTATGGAATGAAACAGCGCTCTCACACACACACGCACGCATGCACGCAAACATCACACTGCGGATCGGTATGGAAGGAAACAGCGCTCTCACACACATCACACTGAGGAACAGTATGGAAGGAATCTGCACTGTCACACACACACGTGCACACACGGACACGCGTGCACACACAGCTATAAAAAAACTAAATTAAAAACAAATTTAAAAAATTATAGAGAAAAGCAGAAAAACTGTGGGCATGCCATTGCAAAAGAAAAACTGTGGGCATGGCACTGCAAAAGACACCCATAAAAGTGTGCTTCCAAACTGGGAATTCAGCAGTGAACGAATAATGAAACAAAGCGATTACTACGGACAGCACTGGGAACACTGGGAAACACAGACCCACTGTACTGGTTTCTCTGTCCTCTGTTCAATCCGCTATAAATATGTCTGCCCTTTCAACTCAGTCATCTGGGAGGATGTTCTGAGAAATAAACAATAATAAAATATTAACTAATAAAACAGAGAAGGAATGAGGTTGGTTGAGTAAATTTCTCACTGTGCTCTTCTCTCTGTGCCTAACAGAGAGAGCGGAGTGTAGTGTTAGGAGATGACCAGTTACGATTGTATCCATGATAAGCATTCGAGAGTTACTGCAAAAGTCACAACACAGCGCTATACTTACTGTAACTACAGAACAAACCGGCTATCGCCCATCGTGTGATCATGTGACCCCTGCATGTTTGGGGGCTACAACAGAACTACGACAAAAACAGTCTGAGTGTAACAAAGCAAGGTCCACCTGTGTAACATCTCAGTGCTGCCTGTATCCATCACTTCTCTGTCAGTATCTGTCTCAGTGCACATCAGCTTGTGACTCAGACTTAAATGAAAACGTAGTTGATATTTCTACACCACAGGAGGGCCAGTACACCAATATACTGCACTCATGTCATGTAGAGGTGCATGGCCCATACATTTTTTCCATATAAAAAATTACAATAAATAAAAGCATTACATAAATGTATTTGTTGTGAAACTAATCAGTGCACACTTGTTGAGTAGCATGATTAATGCTAATTTTCACACTAAGCTTTTGAAACTTAAGTAACATATAAAAAACACTTTTGCTATGGCTCAGTTTCTTTTATAAGTATTTTACTTACATTAATAATAACTATTATAATCCTAAAAGCCATGTTTCTTATAAGGACAGAATTGCTGGGAAAATGGTTAATTAACATTACTACAGACGTGAATTTGGTTGGTTTTTTAATAAATCATCATCTATAATCTGAATGATTCTAACCAAAAATATCATTATGAGATTTTTGAGGGGATGTTGACTATGGAGTGTGTGTGTGTGTGTGTGTGTGTGTGCGTGCGTGTGAGTGCGGGTGTATGTGTGTGTGAGTGCAGGTGTATGTGCGCACGCGCATGGGCAAGCGGGTGTATGTGTGTGCATGCGTGCGTGTGAGTGCGGTTGTATGTGTGTGCATGCGTGTGTGTGTTGGCATGTGGGTATATGTTTGTGCACGTGTATGCATATGTGCGAGCATGCATGCACACGTGTGTGTAGCGGGGGGGTGGCACACACCACACGATTGTCTGTCTCCTTCACCGCCCCTCTCCCTGATGTGTATGGGGCTCTAGGGGTATGGGGGGTGAAGATCTGTGATCTGCTATGGAACAACAGTGCAGCATGTAAGACAAACCTTACTGCTCACTCACTGCGTTACGTCTCGTGTGGGATCCAGAGCTCTTCTGTAAATGACAATAACAAGAACATCTCCTTCTGTTCCGTTTCACAAAACATCTCTTTAGCACTCGTGCGTATCTATGACCATTTGTTATTATTCTCAAATATTCCTGCATACAAGACAAATTCGATAAAATCTCAACTTCCCCACCAATATTACGCCGACACTAAACTTTCCTTTTATTTCCTAAAACGTATTAATATTCAATAATCATTACACATACAGTATACATCTCATAAACAAACAAAACTTATTTCTATATACTTTTAAAACATGCAACAATTCATCTCATAATTTTAGTCTATTTTACGGTCAAATCACACAAATATCTTTATATGAACTGCACTGGTCAGGGACAGTGGTAAACAAATGGCTACATGTAGGTAAAACGATTCAAAGACCCATGATTAAGTACGTCTTAAGAACCCTTACATAAAATGGAGTGAATGATGTGCTTACTTTCTGCATGCTTGATTTAATTTAACTTACCAGCATATGCTGGAAATCTTCTATAATTTTAGGATGAGTAATATATACAGTCTGTTATTATCATGCCATTTAACTCTTAGACTAGCGCAATGCATGAATAAATGTCGGCATAAAGTAGGGATTACATTAGCCATTTATGAATTTAAATAAAAAAGCTTACCGGGCAGTAAATGTTTGCTATTATACCAGTTTTTTTTCTTAACTTTACACTTTAAGCAAGAGCAGATAATGAGGAACTGCTATGGAGTCGCTTGCCCTGGATTTACTTAGCCTAACTTTCCATCGTGAGTCAGAAAGAATATTAGTCTGGCAATTAAAGCGGAAGCTGACCTAGGGCCAGGATGAGTGTGGAATTTGGGTCAGTGAGATGATAAGCACGACAGTCGCCCTGCTACTGAGAAGGCGATGCCAGAAAGAGACACTCAGGAGAAACGGGCCCACTGACGGCGGCCATCACGGCTCAAGTTTGCGGGAACCAAACAGCAGAGGCGCCACTTGTCTGGTAACGGTCGTCTTATGACTGTCAGTGCGATCACGCAACATCTCGTGTTGACAAAATCAGGTAAGGCACATGATGGAAAATATGGTTTATAACTGAAAAATGAAAAGAACACAAAATACAAAGAACCACCAGGAACTGAATAAAAGTGTTACCCAACAGGACATGAGCCCAAAAGCAAATGTTTAATGAGACAGCAGTAAGTCAAAACACATCTACATACACACCACATGACGCACAGATGAAAACTAAACTAACTAAACTAAAGGAGGAGCTGAAGGGAAGGAGTCTGTAACAGGACAAGGAGCCGTGGTCTTGAGAAGCACAACATCTAGCAGTATAAAAATCTACCGTAAACCTTGTGCAAACGGGCACTTGTGCGTGCACCAGAGCCATGAGAGCAACCTCGTCTCCCCAACATGGCGCTCACAGGCTGCAACGCGGCGAAGGAACTGAAGCTCGCAATCCCGTTTTACGTCGCTTCATGGCAGGGCAGAACATGAGATACAGCACGGCTGGGCCAGTTCCTGAATTCAAGGCGGAACGTCTTATCGCCGCATTGTGAACAAAAATAGAGCCTCAAGTTGAAATCAGATGCCTGGGGAAAAGGGTAGCGCGCTATCCGTCATATTTTTAGCTAGGTGAGTCGAAGACCTTGGAAGAGAGGGATCGGGTGACTCAAGGACCAACACACAGAGAGGCAAAAAGGCAACATAATCTCCATAGTGGCTCTAAAACAGCTGTGATTGTTGAAATCCAGCAAACACGTTACAGTACGTCATGAAGGGGCCTCAATATAGCACATCGTGATTCAGCTCTAAAGTAGGGGTCTCTCTACACCGAAAAAAAAAAATGATGACAAAGGTAAACAGCTTATTTAACTTCATAGAAGTTTGACCTCTTCCTCCTAAACAATCTCACCCTCACCTCAAAATGCCAGCCAGCTTTGGCGTTCCGCTAGACCCAAACACCACCAACTCTCTGGAGTATCACTATGACAACATTTAATGTGGGAATTAAACACTGTCAGAACACTGGGTTTGAAAAAATCTTCTACAGCATATCGTGTTAGGAAATACAAGGTATTAAAAAACTTCATCTTATTTATACAAAATACTGTACATAATTCCAGCTTCAAATTAACACAAAGCAATGTCGCTTCTTTAAAGCCTTACACTAGCACAACGTAGAGTGCATATGAAAGAAGAAAAATAAAACACTGCAATTACAAGACAAAAAAAAAAAACCAAGTGGAACCCTGTTTTTTCTCCTTAGTTGTGCTAAACCTGTTTTCTGCTCCAGTCTGGAATACAACGAAGATTACCCACTTAGCTGATCGCAATTTGAAAAAAAAGCTTAAGTTCCAGACTGCGTTTTCCAAAAATTACTTTTAAAAATGCCTAGCGCCAATGTGGCAACAATCTGGAGGCAACATGCCCGTTACTAAAGTTTCGATATAGCGACCCAAGAAGAACGTGAGAGATGCATCACTTCCGGCCGTACCCTTCACCCTGCAGAAGCGCCATCCTGCCTTAACGAGCTTCCTGGCAACACTAAGCGACCTTTAGGTTGAGGGCCATTGCGGTGCCTGTAAACCCACCCCCCCCCGCCCCGCCCCCCCGGGGAGTCTCCTGTCGCGCCTTCAAACGCACGGCACAGAACGACAAGATATTACTCATATCAAAGGCAAGCAGTGAAACTGGAAAAACAAACGGTAATGAAAAAAAGGACAGATACAGGTGCTTGGAAGCGGGACTTGATTTCGGCTCTCGCCTTCAAAGGACACTGCAGCGCGGTGAAAGAAAACACACAGCGGGGGCAATCTGAGGCGAGAACAGAAAGAGCAGCTCTCCTATGGCGCCAATTCATTTCTCCTTATGAAACTATTTAAGTCAGAGGGTTTTCTCCGCAAGGCTCTCAGCTAGAAGGGCTCGGTGCTGTATTAATTTCATCCTTTTACCTTTTTCAACCCTGGGACCTGTGACCTGCCTTACCTGTATAAATAGTAAGAACTCATTTACCAGCAAGAAAACGCTGAGAGGCAAACATGTCCCGGGTAATGAAGTGTACAGCGTGTGCATGATTAACCAGCTGCTGGGGGTGGGGCGAGAACCACGGGCCATGAAATAGGGGGGAAAATTGATTAGCAATTTTAAATTTACACAACTAAACAAAATCTATTTTGCATATCGAGCTGGTAAGTTAGCGACGGCTTTATGTGAACTTCAGCCAAAACGCGACCGCTTATGTTCTGAAACGGGAGCCCTTTTGTTTTGGCTAACTTCGTCTCAGGCTACCATACGTCATGACCTTTGCAAGTGTGGCGGTTCTGCCAAATTACAAACTGCTGATGTTTGGATCAAATTTAGTGCAGCAAAACTAACATGCAATGAAAACATTCAAAGCAATAGGAGCTGGAATTTTAGGAGAAGGGAAATATAGGAAAGTCTTTCAAGTCCTTTAAATGCAATTTCTCCTCGCACAGCTGAATGTGTAAAAACACTGGGGTTCCTTGCTGTGTACACTGCCCCCACGATTTACATGTTGAAACAGGAACAGCACGTAAAGAAACGTAATTATAGCAGGAAGTAAAGAATTTACATGTCTGTAATAATCGTACCGCCACGCATCTCTTGTCCTGAATTTAATGAAAGCTGAGCTGTATTTATTTCTAGAACAATCTGATTTCATTACGTTGTTTTTATCTTTTTTTTTTCTGCCTGTACTATTTCCTATGACAATTTGGAGCACCATAGACAAAACATCAATTACACGTTGAACGAAATCCTGCATATACACATCTGCCTTCGATTTCAAATAATGTTGCATTTATTAAAAAAAAATGTGACAGTTATGAGAACTTTCACCTGGCATCACTGACACTCAAAAAGAAAATTTGAAGCATAAAAATCTTCTGACGTTTGTTTGCAGGAATATGTAATGGCAGCCCTCAAAACAATAGCCTACATTACAGAAAATTCAGCAAACAGTGGATTTACCAGACTACAAGTGATTTCTTGTGTAAAGCGCTTTGAGGCACATTGTTGCGAAAGGCGCTATATAAAAATTAATTGAATTGAACTGATTGACAGAAATATGGAATTATTTTTGAAATGCACCTTAAATGATAGCAGCCAATCAGATTCAGGCCAGACAATTTGAGACCATTACGTTTATTCCAAGTTGATGTTGATGAGAAAATTAACACAATTCACAACACTAAGGTATATCTGGACTCATTTGGTTGTTAATAGTTTAAACACATGAATGCATAATGATAATCAACATTGGGAATAAAAAAACCGAATTAAAACGAATTAAAATCTATCAATAACAAAATTACTAAAAAAATCCAAACTCTCCTGTTTAAATGTAAAAATTCGATATATGAAATTAAAAAGCCAAAGTATCCCATTGTAATAATTCTGTATACAGCACAGTGCATCTCTCCACCATTTACTTCTTAGCAGCTACACCCTTAATGAAGCAAACATACAGTATCATTGCTGTGTTTCTGAGACAGGGGCGCAGGAAACAGGACGTAGGGGAGGACGCTGTACATCCCCCGATATTTAAGGCCATCGTATATGCATTTATATATTTTTCACACTGTATATTTCTGCCCCACCCACTGACGTCAAACTGTCTCATACACCCCTGCATATATATATCAAATGAGGCAAAAGGACCAAGGCTGCCATCCAAGACCAAGATTCAGTCCTTTAGCTTGCCATTAACTTTATATGTCACACTAATCCTTGCAAAACATAATCTGACTACATACCTGCTGAGGACTCCCCCCACAAACACACACAGAGAAAGAGGCTAGCTTTTTACAGCGTCTTCCCTATTGTCTTTGAAAACAAACACAGTGCGCTACTACCACGTTTGGCTGGAATTCCCCTGAGGTACATGGAAGCACTCCAAGCATGTGTTGCTGACAATATTTTCACGCTTTTATCTTTGGCAACATCCCCTAACGGTGAGCAAAATTAAACAGCGAGGTCAAATTAGGTAAAATGCCTAAACTACGCTTAACCTGACTGAAACTGTAATGATATATTCCCACAATTCCTCAGTGTCATTCTAATACCATTTCCTTAATCCAACCCTTGCCTTCTTGACTGAAGGTACAGAAGGCACTCACAGCTCCTTTTTATTCATTTTATTCAATTATCTTCTTAACTCAATCACTGATATTCTGTGCAGCTGATTGCATTTACTTAACATGCTTAACAAAGTTGACTATAATCAAGAACGAAGCCTACTTGTGTCACACAGATTGTTTTTTTTAATGGTGCTCAGGAACCTTTGCTGTTCAGCACTGGATAGCCTGTTAGCTCTGGAAAAGGCTTTGCTAGCTTACTAGCCACATTACAGTTATTCAGAGAGCAGGAAATGCATTGTGGAGCTGCCTCTATGACATAGCACTCAGGAGTGCTCAAGCAGAGGCGACCCTGGAGCTCAGGGGACCCTGGGCAGAAACATTATAAGGGCCCGTTTTAAACTTCCCTTGTATCCATCATGTCCCACATGTTCCATTTCTCAGTGAAAACAACACCAACCAGAATTACATAATGATGTCCTTCATATCCCATAGCCTTTCACCTCATGCTCAGAGAGATCACGGCCAACTTGATGTCTCCTTGGGCACATAGCTGCGTGGAGATCCAGTACATCACTTTGAGTGTCAAAGAGAGAACCTTCCTCTCACCAGAGATGACCACAACTTGATTCTGCTTCTCTCCCAACCTTTCGCTACCAGGGAACTGTTATCTCATGGCCTCCAAGAAATAATCCATTTGCCTACATTCTACCCATGTGCTTTTGCACGTATTTAGTACAATGTTTTAGAGACCATCCCAGGGCAGCCATGTCTAACCAAGCTGGGCAGAGAACATGACCATAAGCATTCATTTATAAGACCAGCCATGGAAGGCTTGTTATGAGACACATGGGTCAAAGATTCAACAACATAACCACAGAACAAAAAGAATCCAAACGTAAATAAAGCCACAATTTTAAATCCAGACCGTGTTTGAATACAATTCTTTTATATGTCATATTGTGAAGTGTTAGCACAACAATTCGCCCTGCAGAGCCAAACTTTTCTACCGATACAGCAAGAGTAACAGATTCTTCTTCTTTAAATAATGCTAAACTGGCTAACGTAAGCCTCATTAAGACTAATTAACAATACTTAGAACTGCTCATATTGCATCAGTCTGACACTCAGCTAGTAAAGAAAGCTGTCAGCCAGGCTAAATGAACGTTTGGGATCAATGTTGTTTCGCTGTTTATATTAGTTCAAGGCCGTTTACAAGGCTCCAAGTGAAAATCCCAAACGACTTCGGCTAATTCTCTTATCTCTCAGAGTGCCGAGACATGTCTCAGAGTGTTTTATACTAAATTGCTTTATATTGATTTAGGCAATTGTTTTTGTTTATTACTTTTGCTTTTATATCTCTGCTCTCCACAATAACCTATTCATTACGTCTGTGCATTGGCAAAGGCCGTTTTGTTGGAAGCAAGGATTAAAGAGGTGCACGTGAAAACAAAGTCAGTCAGGAACACTTTCAGATTACGGCAAGGCAAAAAAACCGCTGCCTCATTAAGGATACAATCACGTACTTTGTTAACCTACAGAACTATACTGTATGCACGTGCAATTTAATCTATGGCAATAATAAATTCCAAAAATATAAAATGAATTGTATTCCAAGAAAATTTTACTCTTAAATCTATAAAAAGCATTGAGGCCATGCTGACAAGTTACCCTTGTCATGTTGATGCGTACAAGCTGGCTAATATTTAAAACATGCAAAAATTAAGAAACACCCTCCATTACTCAGTTTAAAGTTGGCACAAAAAGTGTTTGAACCTCTAAACAGAATCCAGTAACAAAAGAACATTGCATGTAATGGCTAGACTATAGCAAAAATGTTTAAAACAAGTGAAAGGTTATGAAGAGTAAAGGATACAGGCCACAGATCATTTTGTTAGTTAGATAATACTACTGAAAACTTGTAAGGTTTAAATTGAATAGGTTTTATGAAAAAAGTTCTAATTAGTAGACCTACCTGCTTTCATGCTAGTCATGGCCTTAAACGAGTAATAAAAAGACAGGAAAAGACTTTGTAAATACCATTTGCATGCAACATCCTTCTAAAGTTGCCAGGTGACCTAACACGATCAAACTTTGTGCTATGTTTTTAACGACGCTGAGCTGCTATTAATTATTTAACAAAGCTTTTTGTAAAGATGAGACAAGTCAAAGACAGGGGGATCAAAATATCGGAGCCGTGCACTAAACATCAAAGATCAGACAGTGATCAGAACTTTTACTTTCTGAATCCTTGAACCGTTAAAAGTATCCAGTATAGAAATCTGGAATACCAGATTTGTGCAAGGATCACATTTCAGAAAGATAATTAATACAAGATTCTGAAATCATCGTGACTTTTGTGATTTTTATTCTTGACCCGCGAGGTTCATCAGCTAGAAGATTTCAGCACAAGTAGCGGTCCTCCTTTGTTACACATGTACGGAGTATTAAAGCACACAAGCTGCTCAAATAAAAAATGAAGGACATCAGCTCTCATTTTTTTCAGTAAATATCTTTTAAGTGAACGGCAGGGGCAACACAGTTCCATAAATCACTGACCAGATTTGATTAAAACGTTAAATAGTATCTGGGGAAAAAATTCTCAATCATCTCTTTTTGCCAACCAGTGGACACACCCCAACCTCCCCCCCCACACCTTCTCTCACACACACACACACACACATACACACACACACACACAAACCTACACTGTCCTCTACAAACCCAATCCCAAATTATCATCCATGGTCTTGTATACTTTCGGATGTGACACTCAGAATGCTCAACAGCACGTTCCAATTAGCTAAAATAAAAAGGCAGGATGGACAGAAATGGACATCTAAGAAAGGCAGCACAGACCAAAGTTACCAACACACTGTACACAGCCCCAAATTTAATTTTCTGCAAGATTACACACGATAATTACTAGCTTTATAAATGCCATAACTAATGTCTTCCAATTAGAAGATCCATAGGAATCGATCTCTCAACAGAAAGACTTTGTATAACACTCATACTCCCAAACTGTGAAGATGGAGAGGGGTCTATTTAAAGTTAGGGTGCAATTGTGATGCAGCTGTTTGTGCAGAACTCATGTAAGTATTGTTAATTGCACCTGTAGTCATTTGGCCTGTGTCAGTCACACGTCCGAAGCACCAGACTTATAACTGGGCAACATAAAGCAGACAGTAAACAGCCAAAACCTCGTTGCAAACACTCAGATTAAGCTAACAAATTATGAAATCCAGTAAAACATACACACCAACTACTCAAAGTTAAACAAGTAGGTTAATTACCATAGTTAACAATAAAAGAGCCATTTAAAATATCAAGAAAAATTATGTCATTAGAAACGACAAAAAATTTGGTCAGTACAACATAGTTATTAAGTCTTAATCATCATTTGCACAACTATGGTAAATACATGGTTTTTTGTTTTGTCCTTTATTAATACGTAGAAAGTTATCAGACCGGCCATTGTTTTAATGTAATAAAGATCACAATATTCAATGGAAATAATATGAAACAAAACAATGGCAAATTGAAACTGACAAGACAGCACAGCATTTATGTTTTAAAGCAGGTCTGATGGCTTCTGAAGAGCATGAATCAGTAATGCAGGACTTTGAACATAAACCAAAACATGCTATTTGATGATGTCAGTAAGATTTTCTGAAACATCCAAGGTCAAATGTCCGTTAAAAGTGCTTGTAACATAGTTTTCTTTGAACACGCCTGAATTTGTTAAGCAACGAAACAAGCAGGTAACACTGAAAGTTCACATTCAGGCAGCGAAATGTAAAAAAAAAAAATGTGCATTATAATAAATTAAACATAGATCTTCGGGGTTAGAGTTTAGGTATGTTAGTCCAAAGAGCAACATCATTGTAAGAGACCTTTGGAGACGCACATTATCCATGGAACAGTGATAAAGTTCAAAATTAAATTAGCGATGACATTAAGAACAGGGATTAACATAACCAGGTTGAGAGGAATGATTTTAGATAATCTTTTTTTCCTCAAACTTTAAGCCTAGTATTATCATGAAAAAATGACTATCCCTAATATAACACAAATGAAGTAGACAGTTCCCATGAAAATTAAAAGACAGAGATAAAAACTTTTATTCTGAAATATATGACACATTCCTACCAAAACAGCTACATTTAATTTTTGCAACACCACTTCTAAACAGACAAACCTTTTTCTTATCCTTTGCTGGATCACATGTCACCTGGAGTCTACCCAGGCAGTCTAGGGAGCAGGGCAGGATATGCCCTAGATGGGTGCCTGCCAATCACAGAGCGGTATGTGGATGATGGACACCATTTTGGCCTATGATGTTCTGTTCATGCGACAGATGCCTTACCGCTCGCCTGCCACACCTACCCAAAAGACAACTCACAATATTCAATTCAAGTGTTACATAGCGCCTTTCACAGCAAGTTGCCTCAAAGCGCTTAAAAATCAGTGTTGAAGATATAAAAGTTAGCTTTTACTTGCTTGTTAATAGATGACATTGCATGGTTTAGCTTCCTAAAAAATCTAAAGCATTTTTCTCTTTAACTGAAAAGACTGTATTCTAATTAATTTTATACTAAACAAATTATGGGAACAAAACTAAAGAATGTCTCATTATATAAAATGCCAATTAAGATTTACATAATGCAAAGGATTATTCCTTATGAATACATTATCTCTATAGACCAATTCATACAAATCTATAAAGTTATTCTAATAACCAACTTCATGGAAACCGAAAGCTATTTATTCCAATACAAAAATAATTCAATAAACTTAACACTACATTTGGACCTTCTGTGAAAGATATATCCACACGGAGTAACAAAAATATGATTATGCAGTATAGGAAAAAAGCTCCTAAACTCATAAGAGTGTGTGGCACCAGAATACCAATCAGATGATTAGCTTTGCACCCCGTCCATGGGATTTCCAAAGGCTTTTCGTCAGAAATACTAACAATGGATTAAGAGTAAATAGAATCCTAAATCAAAAGAAAGATACACTGCATGAACTAACGACTTGAGTGAATAAAAGAAAGTGACACTTTCTTTAATGTCTAGTTAAAGACATATCTCTGTCTTCAAACTGGGCATGCACACTTAAGTCACATATGAAACTCCATTAAAAAATAAACTTAATGTGTCGTTAAAGTACTGGTGCTGCCATCCGTGGCGCTTACAGAAATCAAACGTGGTGGCGAGTCTGTGATTGACATATTAAGCACATGAAGCAGTTAAAATGCTGCCTATCGCTATTTATAAATGGAAAGAGAAAAGTGTGGAGATAGACAGGACACATGTAAAGACTCACAAATTAAAACCTAGCACCTCCTTTTGCATCAGAAGCACAAGCGTAGTCAACTTGCTATTAGTGTTTTGAGGTTAACATCTGATGAATGGCAAATGACCACTGGATATTTTAATAATTGAACATGTGACCTCAATTGCCGGGCAAAATCCACGTCACGCAACATGAGTGTTTTTTTCATTGCTCCAAATTTAAAATTTCAAAATGTCAAAACGGTTCATGACAATATTGCAGATACTTAGAATTTCTTCCATCTGCCTTTTTAAACAACAGGCCTATTTGTATATCATCACAAAACTGCATACCTATTTTACATTATAACGTATCTTTACTAATGGGAGTTGACATATGGGGCACTACAGCAACATCCCTCGGCCTTTGAAACGCAGAAGCTGAGAATATTAATTAGCACGTCATGAACAGAGAACAGTGTCCAGAACAGTTCAACACTGTAACCTCGTCGGTACAGTTTAATCATTAAGTGCGATAGGTGCGATAGCCACTGTTACAACCATTACTTAACAGAAAGCTTCATATTAATATTTCTGCAAACAACAAAAAACGAATATTCAACCTTATCTAAGTGTAGGCACAAAGTACAGTATATTGACACATATTACAATCTAATAATAATAACAATAATAATAATAATAATAATAATAATAATAAATCCTAGTAACCAAAACAGTATTATTATTAGGTCGTTTTAAAATTCATTATAAAGGGATAAACTAAAAGTTTGACACTATAACAAACGACACTGAATAATTCTGAATAATCCCATGTCGTAACCATTACGAACTCCAACATAATCACGGGATTTCAGGAAACACTGGTCCATCAGCACCTTTTTCTCCTACTTGGAAGGTCAATGCCAAGCAGGGGCTTTTCGCACGCCACATTGTAAAAACGGTACAAGCGCTACGTTTACTTACACCGGATCCTGCTTTCTTCCAAGAGTTTTGGTGCAGTTTCAAGGGCAAACGTTCGCCGACCGCCTCCTTCCTCTCTGACAGTGCAGCGGCACACAACGAGCTGTCCTCCGTGCGCTCCTCTGATCGGGGGGCGGTGTGGCTCTTACAAAATCATTAAGCAGGACTGATCTTGGCAAGCGCGGACTGCTGGAGGAAGGGGAGACAAGGGAGAAAAGACTGCTTGTTGTTGCATTACGGACCGGCTCTATCTATCCCTGCCCCGTGTACCGGGACACACTACCAGCCAAGCTCCTATTGCAGTCCTGCAGAAAAGAGCGGCTTTACTGAAAAGCTATAGCATCGCATTTCAAACGGAGTCGCAGCCAAGACCAGGGACGGCAGCTGACTTTCATATTGGCAGGGGGGTCTCAACTCTATTCCAGTAGCACCAGTACCAAGTCCTACTCAGGTGAAAAGTGCTGTTTACTCAAAGCCCTGTAACAAACAGGCACTGTTTAAATTTTAATTTCTCCTTCTTGTTCGTACCACTTTATTATTATTATTAATTTACTATTGTTTTGTTTTCCTACCAAATAATCAATTCTCCTAGTATACACAATCAAAGGGGAACCACTGTGCGATGTTAAGTCATTTTTGGTTCGTATTCGTACTGTTGCAGTTTTAAATCATATATGAAAACAACTGAATTCAAAACGAAAGTAACAGACATACTGAAAACAAACGTTCAGTATCCGGGCCATTATAAACTATTTACAAATAGCACGTGTTTCCCCTTCCCGTTTGTAGTTTAGGTATTAAATACTCCAAAACAAATGTCTTTGAAATATCTGATGATGGTATGTGTACACACACACACACACGCGCGCGCGCGCTTTTTTCAAGGAAGTATGAAAGATGAAGCTTCTTCTATGAGCATCATTTATGTTTCAATTCCTTGTACTACGAGAAAACGTAACACTACCCAAGGAGAAATATTAAAACTTACCCTTTAGCCAATTACAAAGCATCACATGACAAAAACCCTCTCGTACATGACCGCAAATCACACGAATTTTAATGTGTTTTGAAGGACTGCTTGTGTGTTTTCCCCTTGCTTTTATTAATAGCCCACACAGCATACGTGATAACACTGAATCATTTCAGAATTTACTCATATAAGCGTGCTGTTTCACCACGGAATGTGTTAAGTTTTACTTATTGGGTCCGTGGGCGCAGATCGGCAGGACGTTTCGTTCGTCTTTCTTAAGGGTGCAATTTACCATGCGTGTTTCATAATTAAACTATTTACTTCTCTACCTCGCTTTCGCTGCATGACGTGAGATCACTGTTTGTCTGGCTGTCCCATCGAGTTTACGCAAAGACAACGCCATGCACGCTGCTGAGCAAGTCAAGTGTAAGAGCAGAGCAGAACCTGTCCGGGCAAGGAGGAGAGCATCGATCCCACTCCGAGCCCGTGTACGCCAACCTAACAACGACACCAAATATTTCAAGGACAAGTGCTCTGCGCATCTTCTCACCAGCTACATCCCTGTTATTTTGCAACAATAAAGCACAGCGGAACGTGTTATTATCATCTAACGCTTTCAGTAAATATTACTCATGTTAACTTGCAAATGCATACGCTGTACGTTCAGCGACAGTACAGCAGACAAGCCAATGTGAATTTCGTTCTCAGCTTTAAAAACGAAGCGTCTAAAAAACGAAATATCCAGTCTACTTGAGCGCAAAGCTGGCTTTTTGAGAGTAACCTAATCATGTACTGGCGTGTCAGATTAAAAAACATAAAGACGAGCGAGACCAAACGTGGATACCGCGCACTTCAGATGCAAACCCCCACGTTGCACTACCCAGTAAGTCATGACGAGTGTCCAGGTGAAAGTGCTAGTTAAAGGGCCACACACAGTTTTCACACTAAATCAGTAGGAATTTACGCAAGAAGAATAGCCTTGAAATAAGACAAAACAGCTTAAACAGGATAACTGTATCTGGTGCATTTGTGCAACTCCGTACATCAGTGTAGATATATAGTGTTTAAAGACCGTTTATTTTATTTAAAAGTGCCAGATACGTATGAAGCAAAAATTTAAGTGAAAACAGCGCGAAGAACCTGGAATGAGAAAACGCGTTATCAGAAAGTATCTTCGCAAGCTGCGCAAAATCCTGCGAACAGTTTAACGAAGAACGCAAGATGCTCCCATGGCGTGTTGACTAAATGGTTAGTGGGAAAGCTCTATTACTTTTAAGCAAAATTTGACGTGAATTTCGACAGGAATTATTATGTTTGCGCCCTTTGAGTAAGTGAATAACGAACTACTGAAAGCTGCGGCACGTCCATTACCCTGCATTATAGTGTCAGATAAGTAAAAGTCTAATTTTAATACATACGGTTGCATTAATGAATAATGTAATCAGTGTACAATTAAAATGATCATAATCGTATGATGTACTCCGAGTGCTCTAAATGGCAACAAAGCGCTGGATTAGGGTGCTATTTGTTACCAGGGATTGAAATGGGTCCTTATCGGAACGAAGCAGTGCCACTTTTCCCTTCTCCTGTTTGGAGTGTGTGATTTGATGGTGTGCCGATACCGACCAGTGCGCGCGCTAACAGCCCAATAAAGGCAACACCTGCACCCGCCACCCACATTTAATGCACTGTTTACTGCCATTATGTCCTCATAGGTACTCTGAAACATAACTGACAGTTTTTTTTTTTTTGTTTTTCATTTTCATTCTGGATAATGCTAGGGCACTAGCTATCTTACAGTTATGAAGAACATTTCTTACACAGTAGGCTTTATAAGGTGTCATATCACAGTCAGTGGACCTACACTGCAGGTTACCTGAGCTAGGCTTGTCCAGTGGCGTGCCGAGGGGACTTGTCAACTGGCTGCATTGCGTTAGCTGTTAAGCAACCAACCAAAGGAGAGAATTTAACAGTGGAGGTTCAAGTGCAGATGACACAAAGGGCAAGCAAAGGTTTGGTTTTCGGTTGGGTCTGTGAAGAAAATGTATTGCACAATCTCACATATACATTTTTTCCCATAAACATAACCGCCTTCCAGATGTGCTGAAGTATCGCTGTCCACAAAGTGTAATTTCGCTGTTAACTTCTGATATGTGAGAAGGGAAACAAACTTGCAATGGAGAATATGCGGTCATAGTCTGAAGTGGAAGCTTCACAAATGTTATTTTCCTTACAATCAGCAGCTACATAGCATTCCAAAACGGTCATCTGATGGACAATTTTAAGACTCACCTTAAGGAGCAGTGTAGTTAGACTATAATGAGTAAATGTTTGTATAGTAATTGCCATGAGATGATGTATCTTTTATTTCTGTCTGCTACGGTCACTGTCCTGCAGCCCGAATTAACTGAGTATGCTCACAATGCTGTGTTGGACTATTCATGTGTCGCCTTTATTCAGTTGGTCTTGTGATTACACCAAAACAAAAATACATTCTTGGGCTAGTGCAAATGCATTTGTAGAGAACTATCTTTTTATTCAATAAAAATTAACTAATGAATAAGGAATAACCAGCCGTTTTGACATACTCTAGCCCCTTGGTGGTGTGTCCTGTCCTGTCCCGGGTGATGGCCGGGCACAGGCGACAGGACCCTTGCAACTCTGACAAGGAAAAGTGGCTGGAAAATGAATGAAATAATTCCTTTCTTATGACTCTAAATTATGTATTACATAATCCATTACAGTTAAAATAATGAGACACCGAAAATCAGAGGTAATTATCCACCAGCCAGATTTTTTATTATTGTAAAATTTAACATGTACAATTGTAATGTTATTTAAGGTTATTTTATGACTGCTCATGGGAAATGATGACTAAAACATTGCCCCTATTGTGTGTGAGTGCGCAGGTATAAGGGTCCTCCATTGGGTTGTGCCCAGTGTCATGGTCTGCATGGTCGTGCGTGTTGTGCGGCCACGCCCCCTCGTTCTCCTGTCACCATTTCCTTGTTTTTTCGTCTGTCTCCTTGCATGTTTTGCACCTGCTGGTTATTTACTGTTGAGGTGGTGTACTCACTTTTTTTGTTGCATGCTATGAAGTAACTGCTGCTCCTACTTTTTGGCGGTTCTTCCTGTTCTAGGCTCGTTTCCTTTCTAATGTCCACATTTTCCCCCTCTTGTCTTCCAAGTTCCCGAGTTATGGTATTTTGAAAATTCACGAGTGAATGTTTGGATGAATGAGTAATCTAACACTGTAACTCCAACAGAACCAGGCATACAGTTAAAAAAACAGTAACATTTAATATTTGTTTAGCCTTTTTAAACAGTTTTATAAATGTGGTGTGTAGTACCATATATTGCTAATTTGGCTTTTTTAAACCACCCTGTTACAGTTATTATATATATGTACCACGCACCAAATGACTTCACAATCCCAATACCTGGTATTTATAGAATAAAAAATTACAGCATTTGTCTTTTTCAGTTTGAAATGAAACAAATCTTTCAATTTCATCACACCTACTGAATTTTTTTTTGTACATTTGTGGTAATGGCTTGCTGCTCTGAGGCACAGAGTTGTGTCGTTGGTTTGGAAGCAACCTTGTGCAACATATCTGACCCTGATTCAGTCATACTTAGGTAAAACAACAAATGCTCCTCACTGGAGCACTGAATTCAGTTGTAACAATAATATTAACAGGATTACTCTTCAAGCAGCAGATCTCAAAAGCATCACTAACTATTTTCTAAATTGTAAACAGTTAGCACCTGACCTGCTACCAGAGAAGTGCACGTTGGCATGCAGGAACCAAGGGCAGGGGTACCACTCATATCCCACAATACCTCAACTGCATACTTTACAACAATGATTCGTATCTTACATGGGAGATTATAGAGGATCATACTCCTTATGACATCAAACACAACAGGGAAAAATGATAAAGTCACATGCTACAGGGTACTATTGCTGTTCTTGTAGCTCTGCTGCTTTTCAATGCAATTTTAAAAAGTCACCAGCTCCACACTAATGCAATGGATAGACAACCAGCATGGCATTCATGTATCAAGCTGAGGTGACAAGAGAACAAACACTAATGTTCTGAGCTTCTCCATCCTTCAAGCATCATCTGACACTGTTGCTTAAGAGGGGAAACATGGGTCAGCCAGTTGCTCCCCTGGAAACAAATCGCCTCTCTTTACACATGAAAGTTCTGTTTTATTGTAGTACATCTGTCCTTCTGACTAGTAATAAAATAAGAGCAGTCATAAAAAGCTAATTAAATAACAGGTACATGAACATACACTTAAAGCAAAAATGTCCTTAAACCGCTTGTCTAATTGTCATCTTATTTGATCACGGCAATCTGCAAGACAAAACTGGTCAGCAGCAAGTTTCTTTACTCTGTGTAAACATGTGAAGTTGATTCATGAGAAGTCATTGGATTACAGTCTCTGGACTTTGTTTATATAAAACAGTTATTTAATTCATGAAATAAATTTTCTTTTTGTAGGCTATGTGGCGACTCTCGTTTTATGCTTCATGGCATAAACTGGGAAACATTTAACTGGTTATATTGTGTGAATTTTTGTGCTGTCCATCCACATATACTGTGTATTTCTAATTTAGTCAGCTACATGCAACGGTCCTTTCAGCTACTGTTAGCATAGAAATACATGCAGTATGTGTGACGTTCCCTACAACCTATCAGTTTGTGTCATTGCCTCTTAACACGAGTTTGTTCAGTGCCCCCAAGAATGGCTGAACGTTCTTGGTAAGCAGAAACATTGTTCTCTGAAAAGAAAAGAAAAAAAAAATCACGTTTCATTCTTTTAATTTCCTTTCGATTCCACAACCTTAATATTTTCTAATTTGAAGTAGTCGATGTTTATGTACACGTAGCTCTATGTTTTAACAGAGTTTATCGTTTTTTAAAGCAAGCATATTTACATACGATAATTTTTTTAATGTTGGACTGTGAATACACGAAGTACAAGGCAGAAATCAAGTCCACACCTAACGTATATTTACCCTCTAAACAGTTTCTTGTTTAATCGCGTTCTCATTTTTGAATATCCTTAAAATGATGTTGTTAAAGCATCTTCACAAGATCGGTGTATAAATCCTCACTGTCACGCATTTGGGTGTTTAATCCCACAGTTGACAGTGACAACAGCATTGTCTGCCCCCACATTCTGTGCTGAAAATTAAGCATAAAGTTTCTCTTTGCTGCCACCTAATGCAGATTCACACGAACCCTTTCCAGACTCCCTGTTTAACTGTTGTGAGGTGGCTGTTTCAGGCAAAGCGAAATCCAGAGATTTTTTAGCAAACGAGGCGTTTGTAATATGCTAATTTAATCATTCTCTATAACCTTCCACCTATCAATCTAATCACTTAATCAGTATTCGCAGAAACCAGAGTTGCGTGTGCAAATACTACCGCTGTCCTCCGCGCCGAGGCTTTCCCCCAACTATTAATTTTAGTGATGGTTCACTTTAATTATTATGAAAATTAAATCAAAACTAATCACCAGATTAAAGCCACCTCCGATGTAATTCAACAGAGACAACATAAATCTGTAGAAAGCGCATAGCATATCTCGCAGCGGTGATTAATGCGATAAAAATCTAACGACATTGTTATACCTATTGGTGACATAACAAATGCGAACTGTTTGCAAAGTTAACGTTCAGTGTAGCAGCGCTCTGTCTAAATAAAAATTAAAATATAAATGCAAGGACCGCAGTCGCGTGAACACGGTGGTGTAAATGTAAGTGCACTTTTTGCATCATCCTTTTTCTGAAAGTTGATTTATTATGTGCGCAAAATTGCGCGCGCCGTTTAATTAGTGTAAGCGCGCATTTGTCAAAATTTTCCCTTAAAATTGAAGTCCTGTCTGTTGTGTTCTAATGTATACTTTTTAACACAGTTACGCACTAGTTATGTACAATGAGACAATGAGACATGCTACATGCACAATATTATTTTTAAACAGGCCCTTTTCCTTCATATCCTGTTTTAAACATATGCACATACAATTGTCCGTTATCGCTTTAGATTCCGCGTATGGATACCTCGCTATCCTAATGTTCGTAAAGCTTCCTAACTATATACATCACTCGACGTAAGTCGCAGACGGGACACGTGTTGTAGATGTAAAGTTCAGCCAGCGCGAACACAGAGTATATTAATGATACCCGTTAATACGTCGTCAATAAACATTTGTTTCTTTTTATCTTTTTACAAATGCAATAGTGTGAAGAACCGTATCGTGATTTTTTAGAGTAATAAAGGACTATCGCCATCCACACCCATGAACATAATTATCCATATACTCACATGGTCAGTTGATGTCAGATATGACGGATATTAATAGGCTGGAGATCTCGGTCTCTTGTCTTGCGCGTACAGCACGCTGAGCGATTGCTCCCGGACTCGATAACTTTGCAGTTTCAAACCGCACAGGAGGGTTTTGGATGCCTCCAGGTTGTTGTGAAGATCAGCCTATAAATAGGTAACTTTTGATGGAAACGGTTAACAAATGAGAGAGGAAGGCGTAATTTTGCGCAGAAGCCCGCTGTATCGGCAAGAACTGCCCCCTTTATTCACTGGAACCTGAAGATAAACTTTTGATGTTTTCAAAGTAATACGTCTGAATTCCAGTGTACAGGAGATGTTGTAACAAACCCAAACACGAAAGGAACGAAGTGCATTCTAATACCTTATTCTAATTCGTTCTAGTGGTGAAGGTGCTTCCGTAGACTTCTTATAAACTCAGAAAATATGTGTTAAACATCCATTCAATTGAGTTTAATCAGGTAGCGCTTTGTACTCCAGAATACATTTCTTTGTAAACAGACAACATAAATAACAATAGAGTAAACGTGGCAAAGGTGTAGGGAGGAAAAGGTGCAGGTGACGCGCGCTATCGCCTGCATGTGTCCGATACGTGACATTGGCATTGCATTGTACCTGTGTGAGCATGCTGCATATTCTACATGTAGAATTTTAAAGGTTTCAGGAAAAAAAAACTTTAATAGAGAGGCAAATTTTAATGTATTTTTGCTTTACGAAATGTTCTATTTGTGTTGCGCTGAACTGTTTATAATTTAGATATTACATTTATAAAAAAAAAAAAAGAAACAAGAATTAAACCGCATAGTTAATGACGTTAACAATAATTATGGGAAAACAAACTTTGTATACATATGTATCCAATAAAGAGAACGGGTGCGCTTAACTAACCCATTCCAATCACCCAACTAACAAGTACGTTAATTACTGAATCTAAAGCTGGTGTCAGATCACTGATGAGAAGGATGTAATCAGTTTAATTTAAACAGGTGACTCTTTACAGCTAAACGAACGGAACATATTTGTTTTCCACCTCAATTACTGCACATATTGAGCTGAGTAAAATTTCTGAACATGTTTCAACGTCCAAATACACATTATTTTATAGTATAACAAAAGATGGAGCGCATTGTGTAGGCGACTAAACAAGACGTCCTTTCACTGACATGTGCATTATCCGAGTCAAGATGATATTTTGACAGGTGTTTGTTGTTGGAAATATAGCCTGACAGGTATCCACTTTATGTATAGCAAACGTGTTAGCTCGCCCCGAATCGTGCCTGTCATTAGAGCTGATGTTACTGACAGCCAATGAGTGTGGACTTGCAGTTGCAGTACTCCTCCGGCGCCCATCCCATAGCACGTTTCCTAAAAGGACAAACTGAGTACAAATATCATATACACGCTGCTTAATTAAATCTGGACAAGAAAAACAATCACTTTTGCTATGCATTAGATATTAATGAATCCTTTGTCAACAAATTGGTAATGTTCTGATTCTTAAATGTTATTAAATGTTCAGATCTGTGAACAATTCAAACAAATTTTATATGAATTATTGTTTTTAATATTATTGTGCACGACTAAATCATTTTTTTCGCAGGTGTTTATTAGGAATATCTGTGGAACTTGGGAATGCACGAAGTTTTTTTATTCTTTCTTTCTTCTTTTTACGTTTTCCTGTTCTGTACTGTATTGAAATATTATCCTGGAGAGACGCTATTTTAAAAACTTTTAGATGATAGCCTTTTCTGTCATTACGTCCGATAAAACATGAAGACGACGTCTACTTTACAGTTTTAACTTACCAAACTCAAACTTCATTTTCAGAAAAAAAAATATTAACGCTTGTTTCCGCACTCTGTATTACATAAATACGTTCATCGCCATGCCTGTATTTTTGAAACAAGTCGCAATCACGGAGCTGTTAACAAAATGAAAATTAATTTAATCTGGTGTTATTCTCATGTTTACTGGGTTTTATTAATTACTGTTATTTGCACGCCGCGTCGCTTTCGCAGCAATAATCGTATCTGAAACTATTTAATTTTCTGTAAAGCGTTATTGCCGTGTTCTCAAATCTTTTCTGTTCCCGGAAGTTACCTTTTGATTAATGCGCACTTCACTGTTTCTCTGTTTCATATTCATATCTAATCTCATGCCCCATAAACTAATAACAAAAGGCAGGCACGAATTATTTCATCTGAAGGACCGCTAGGAAAAGATACTGTTTGTAACATGCACTTGATTTATGGAGGTAAAAAGTTCCCGTGTGCGAGGACCCCTGATTGAAATGTTTTATTTCTTTCTTTAACGACTTTTAGTGTAGTTCAATATTCTTCAAAGGACAGCGCCACGAAGTCATTTCCCAGATTCAAGATTATCTATATGTTGGTGTTGAATAAATAACACAGCGACAAGTTGGGACAAAAGTTTAGATATTTGTTTACTAATACATTATTTGGTCCATTTTTATATAAATGCGTAAATGCGTGGTAAGCAATAGGTAAAAGCTGTTCGTGGTATTTGCATGCAAGACATACTAATCTTAAAAAACGCATCTCTTGTTACTATTAAAACTATTTTGTGAACTTGTATCCACAAAATGTCTCGCGTGCTCTCATATTGTACGTTTGCAAAGATCGTGAGAACAACACAGGTCGGTGGATTTACGGTCGCGCTGTCAAGAGGGAAAAGGGAAATGTATACCTTCACAAAATTCTAGTGTACGTTGCAAAAAAAAGCCTTCTCATATTTTATATGAGTCCTTCCTCCCGCGTGGCTGGGTTTGGCGTGTCCCCTACTGTCTGCTCTCAGCCTCAGCGCTAATAGTCGGTGCACGGGGTTATTAATGATTAGAATGGGATAATAAAGTAAGCGCGTGCAGATCGCCCTTGAAACAGCGCTGTGCGTGAAGAGTAGCGCAGTGGCCTAGCAGTACAAGGAAGGGGGTAAATAAAGGTATTTACCGGTGTTACCTATTTTGTATTGAATCACGTTTAAAATAAACGTATCGGTTATATCCCCTTTTTCTGTGTGAAAATGCGGGCAGTGTACTGTGACGGATTTCTCTTCCGTGCCTTTCCAGAATTTACACCATATTTTTAGAAGATTGTATTTAAATTTAAGAAAACAAAGGTGATATACTTCAAAAATGCCGTCTGACCGTCACCTTATGAGAAGTCTATAAATACGTTTGTTGACGCTGTCCAGCGTTATGTATTTACAGCCTAAATATTAAAACAACTTAATTCCATCGGATGTTATTTAAGCACGTTTTTGTCGCTGACAGCTGATAAAAGCTTTCAAAGATGGTCCGCAATTATTACTGTGATTGCAACGTATATTAATTTTTTTAACAATAGTCCACGGTGAAATATGTTGTACAGATGTCATGTATAACCACACAGCCATACTTGTGTGTAATGCATCCTTTTTTGGGATTCGATTTAGACTACATCGTATTCCGACTGTCTGTATTATCAGAGAAAGACAATCAGAAATCTATCAAGCCCTGAAATAGGTCATGTATCACCGCACTGTGATGTGTTTATCGGAATCAAAAAGAGACGATGTCATTGAACGCCAGTACACTTTAAGCATAAACGACTGTTCATCCTAGTTTTTCCAACAGCAACAAAAACAGAAATAGGGTTTACATAATTATAGGTTATTTTTAAGAATTGTAGTAATATTAATGTTGACGCCATATAAAGTAACAGAACGGTTACAATAAAGTTTTCAAACTTCGAATGTAATCCCATTTGAGATCTGATAACAAAATTTCCGTGTTGGTAGGAGGTATTGCATGTACAAACGTGCATTACTTGATAATATTCACGTTTAAGACAGGCCCAGTAATCAGATTCAAATCAAAGTGAAGTCCTTTGGTTTTTTTCCAGATTAGATTCAGGGGTCAGAAATGGCAAATGGGGGGCGGGGGGGTTAGACGCATGCACGGTACACACACCTACTGTACAGTACATTTTTATCCTTACCTGAACATTTGTTATGTCCAGAATATTGAATATTGCCCTGGTTTGGTAACGTTACACTGTACTGAAATGCACACCTTCAAACGTATTACATTACCTTTTAATTGGAAGTTAATGGAGGAATATCTTTGTAAAAAGAAATGTGATACTCCCTTCTTTTGTGTAAAGTGTAGCATATTCACCAACCCTCGCTGCATAATCCCACTGAAACGTTAAAGAAATATATAAAGTTTCATTTTAAAAACTGTAAAAACATCAGATAGTGTTCATTCATATTGACCATTTCAACCTTAGTACTCCAGCACATCAGACATGCCATTACACTGCCAACATGTGCTGTCCGTGGGAAGCAGCACGTTTTCACATTTTGGACGGTTACCTTCAATGCACATTAAAGGCTTGTGATTTAATGAGAGGAGAATGAAAACAATCAGACAAATGGGTTATGCAAGAATATTATACATTTTACAACATGTACTTTGGTGCAGTTAGTTTCCTGTGTCTGCGGGGATAATACAGCACACCAGAGGAATATATATTTAGCTTGTGACATTACATTGGATATAACAACATACACAACATTGAATGTCAGCCAATCCTGTAATACCAGGAAATATCTCTTTTTCACATGCTGCTGTTTTTTCAAGGGTTTAATTATGTTAATATAGATTCAATAATACCTATTTTAACAATTTATAATGTACTACAATACAAAGCCTTTGTCTTTCAGCACAAACTATTCGATGCATGCATTAAATGTATAGCCAAGGTTAATATACTATTTTTGGTGTGTTGTATATTAAGATGGCTTTGTGGCTAAATAATTGGAATAACTTAATGATTTTTGCTAATATGTTTGTTCAGGGTATACATTAATGTACTAATAATTCATTGCATTTACATAGAAAATGAATTACGGACATATACCACTAACATCACTAAGACATAACGAGAAGCATATTTGTTGGGTGAATTAGTGCATTTGTCTATTAATATGCTCATATTTGTTAAATAAATATTGTGACAGAATCATAGTTTTAAACAGCATATCCACAATAAGAAAGCTGTACTTCAATAAGGGTCCAGATGTGACCACCTTTCATTACATGGTCTCATGGTTCATTTGCAACATGAAACTGCAAGAATCACCATTGCATACAGTATAAGTCTTCATTCTCTCTCTGTTTGCAAGAGCAGAAGATGAAAACGTTTGATGGAATATAACTTGAAAACACAAAACACCAAGTCCCAGAATGGCATTGTATGTCTGTGCTTTCGTATTAATAATTTCCTTACACTGTAAATCTAATTAGTTGACTTAACTCATAAAAAGAATGGAAACTGATTGCCTTAAAAATTGTAAGTAATCGTACTTAATTTATTCAAGTAAAATGGAATGAACGTGATATTTTAAATCCTGTTTATAGTGTAACATGTCTATATTTAAAAATAAAAAGAGACAATGCCAACTTTACACATTTGTTTTGTGGATGAAGGTAGGGACTGGGGTCAGGGTTCTGACCTCTTGATTGACTAGTTGGTCACTTACCAGCTAGTGCTCCACGCACTGTCCTCATTGTTCTGCTACAACTGGCATCACACCGTCGAGCTAACGGGACCGCTCATCTCTAACCCATTATCAAGATGGTGTCTACTCACAGAAACCAGACTTGGACTGTCCTGGCCTGAGTCGTTGTGAGATAAATGTTTGCTGGCAGTCACAAATCCCCATCTTCCAATGTCCTAGCTGCCTTGTGACATTAAAGAAAACTGTGGGAGACCCAAGCATACTCACTGCTACCACACGCCTTGCTAACTGGTTCTGGGCTATTCTCCTCAATATATCTGTTGAAGCATCTGTGTTATTCAGTGAAATGCTGAAAAGGAGGCAGTCTAACAGCCAGTCTCTCTCACCGACTGAACGTTTGGCCTTATTATCTGATATGGTGATGTCTGAATTTATGACTTATGTTAGCTGATGAGCTACATGTGACCCACAGCCAAGATATCTACAGTAACATGCTGTTAACAAGCTAGTGAAGGTGTAAGACATGACAAAAAAGAATAAAATCCACCCTCTTTTGTAAAAAAAAAGAGAAAACCCTTTAAATTGCTGCATATTTCTAGAAACACTACTTCACCTAAACTATCTAATGGGTACATTGTTTTATTTATTTATTTTTCCAACAGCAAAGAACAATGTATAAAATGTGACACACTCTTCGGAGAGTACAAATGCATAATTGATGGAAGGAGGGCATAAATTAATATAATTATTCTCTGGCCAAGTGGCACACGTACAGGAAGTGCTCTAAAACGAGACGTGGCTTCCATCTTTGAGCTGACAGACATCAATATGTAATGTATGTTATCTGAGGCCTCTCATCTCTGGCACATGAGACAAACGTCATAGTCATTTCACTTCTCCCTCTTTCGTCCAAAGACGCTTTTGAATGAACGATGAAGATACAGTTCAGAATTTTGTCCAGCTGGGAGGCACCAAGTGTTCTTGTGCTCAGTAGACAGTTTATATAGTATTTAGTGTTTTAACTTGTAGTAATGCTTGTTCTTGCTATATCTAGACATGTATAGACATTTTGTACAAATATGTGTCCTAAATAAACTTCAAATATATGCATTTGATAGTGGAGGCATTTGATGTATGTTACTCGGTTTGTTTGGACAGGTATGCTAACTTATGTATGTTAAAAACTGAGGAAGTGTGTGTTCAGTATTTGTTGAGCAATTTAATAGTGTATCAAGGTCACGGACTGGCGTCATGCTAAACAAAAGGGAAGGGGAACTGAAGGAGATGGCAAGAGTGGACTGGTGTATTGGGCCATTTCCAAGGGTTAGCAAGTCATACACTATACAGTAGATAGGATTAATCAGTATTGACACAGAGTGTTGTCACCAATGACCCAGCTCAATTAGGTCAGGACTTGTGCTAAGAACTGCTCTCTTCCTTATAGATCACTACTCAAGGAGTCTTTTTAACAAGGAGTTTGCTGTTCATTATGAACTTATAACAGAAGAAACACCAAAGTAGCAACGGTAGTCACAGATATGTTTTACAATGCAACCAGTTGTTTTGACCGTTTAACAGATGAATGTATTCAAGGTGGGTGGTATGATTTTCAACCTAAAGTTAAACAACGTACAGCTGGATATACGTAGATTGGTAGTCTGATGGTCATCATGCCTGATGGACAGCATACCTGATGGTCAGCCACTTTTTAAAACTTATTGCTGTAACTACTGTGTATCATTTTTTTTTTCCAGATGGCCTGTGGACTGTCATTCATGGCATTGTTTTCTCAGTGATTTTCCAATGCCTTTCTTGTTTGGCTTCATCACTGTGAAAACTCCTTAACTTTGCCTTGAATAAACAAAAGGAAAACACATAGTTAAATACTGAAGAAATTATGAAAGAAACTTGAGGCACGGCTTTGTTTTTTGTTTTGGACTGGACAAGCAGGACAGCGGTCCATTGTGACCAAGTCTACCTCTCCAGCAATGCTGGTGATCATGCCTTCCTAACGCCTTCCCTTAGTGTTATATACGTGTCAGCCCTTATCCTACTGTGCTGTTTAACGTGTATGAAAGACAAAGTCTTTAAAGTGAAAGTGAAGATATTAGATTTTGTAATTACCAGAGCACCAAACTGACTCAGATTACGATTTGTGGCTATAGGCATGCTCCGAGTTGCTGGATGTACAGTATACACACATAACGATATGTTAAAAATGGCTGTGAGTGAGACTCCCGTTACACATCAGCTCCGGCTACACATCTTATCTGTAAAGGAATACTGAAACCACCAAACCATGGTATGGCACTGAGACATTTTCTTCAGACTGACCTTCTGCACCACAGCAAAACATAATTTTAAGATATAGTCTTTTTTTTAAACGATCGATCTTAATAACAAAGATGACATGTGCGTTGTCTGTAAATATGTCTGTCGTCTGGGAACGTAAAGAGAACCTCAGCAGGAATGTATCCATGGCGAGAGGGAGGGCGAGGATGTGTCCAGTAAAGCCTCACCTGGTACGTTTAGTCGTAGCATTTATGTTTAGTAGCTCAGGCAGAGGCTGAACCAATGCCAATAAACAGAGATCCTCGTTAGAGGGACACACTTACCACACGCTTCTGTTTGACTTCCAATAAAAGTTACGCATAAACCTTGAGTTGGAAACCCAGCTGAACGTTTGTAAGGACGTGCCACAACATACACCAAAAAGCACAATTTGTAAAATTAAACAAATTGTGGACTATAAACAGCTACTGTGCAGCATTATATTGTAACACTAATACAGATACACAGCAAGCAAAATGTTTTTCACAGGGTCTGCTGTGTACACGCGTTTTCTCATGTGCTGATTTTGGGCCTATTTGAGTTAATCTTGTAGCAGATTGCGCAAAGCTTGTGCTTTCACAAGGTCATATTCAATTAGCATTTGTATGCAATACTTCACACTGAGCAAACATTTATGGTAGCCACCAAGCTGGCTGAAAGATTCAGCTAATGGGCTCTGATTACGCTAACTTATTGTAGCAAAGACACGGATATCATACCAATATGGCTTTTCAGGCCATTACGAGCTGCTAAGTGATACTTCTGGCCTGCTAAGACAAAGAATTAATTGAGGTCAGTTTTCTGCAGTGGATTATCTGGATTTGCGGACGCGGCGGTTCTGAGGAGGGATCAGTTTGCCCTGGTGGTGATAAAACTTAAGCCCTGTTTGCTGTGCTCAGAAATTAAGGATGAGCCTAAAAAATATGGACTGCCATCAGGCTGCCATAAAGAAGCCTGGATACAGCCACATTCATCAGCACCATTTGTACAGTGGCCACGTAAACAAGGATACTAGAGAATTTTCTTTAGTGTTTCTAGTTCATTTTATTGGTATGGCTGCATGCAACCAACTGAAAAGCATGTAGGCTTCATCATGCAAGCTTTGGTGTGTATTACGTGTAATTAAACACGTGACGTTACCGTATGTAATGATTATGTATGCACTACTGTAGTAAGTAAAATGAGTGATGAAAAATGAGTTCTGGTGGTAATCTCTTATGCTGTGACCATTCTTGTTTGGGGGGTGTTTAGTGTGTTAATTTTTAAATTCAACCCATTAACAGGTTCCAGAGGTGTTTTTACAGATATTGAAATTTCAGTGCATACTCTGTGATTAAATACACACACACACACACACACACACACACGCACACACACACACGCACACACAAACACACACACATATACATACCTTGGGACATTAAATAGTTTTAAGAGCTGATAAGCTTGGCAAAACCCAAACATTGCTTCATATTGAACATCAATTACGTAACGGTGAAGTGTGAAGAGTGAAAGACACAAATTAGATAAGGCCTGCCCCCCTCCCCTGCCCCCCACGAGTGTCACGTCCCCCTAGTTGACGGCACGCCACTCAGCACGTTCGAAACGTGACGCTCCCCTCAAACCCGAAGTCCCTCAGGGAACCAGTCAGACAGAATAACTCGAGCATCTCTTGAACGCAGAAATGAAAATCAATAAACAATCTGAAGTTCTCTCAAAATATATATTTTTTCATGTTTAATGAATGGACAAGCTTGGTTACAGTTTCTTCTGAAGGTTGTTGCTGTTTTCTCCACAGCAGTTACTTGGTCAGTGGCACTACAAGGCAAAAGCGTACATTTCTGAGCAGGCAGCTTTGCAGCACTTCACATGAAGGGCCAAATGCAAGATGTTCACACCGTAGGCTCCAGGCCATCGAAAACAGCACGTTCACATCCATAAATGCAGATGTCAGCAGTCGTGCGTTGTTAAATGACACATTTTGTGACCCACACTACGCCTTTTCTGAGCGATGCGTCTTTGTAACTGCGACATCAAACTTGCAAAGCGGTACGCCGAAGCGTCGTGAAGTGCTCTCGGTTTGAATCATCACCGGCAAGCATCACGAGTGCTTCGTCACGTGACGCCATAGCGTGAGCCGTTATCCGGTTAAGGTCACGGTGACCCAAAGCCTGTACTGGGAAATGTATGTGCTGTTTCTACCAAACCTTCTCCTGTCTCCCTCAGACACTGAGACTTGGAGTAGCTACTAAGTCAACAGCCGAGTGACTGTTTAAGAGCATGACGAGAAGCTGCTTTAATGATGTTCCAACTACTTTTTCACCCTCCTCAGGACATCGGTGACTGGGGAATACAATTAGGATTTTGTATGTCTAAAAAAACTAAATTATAAAGGTCAACTGTAAACAATTTTTTGTCCATGTCATTGCTTTGTACAAGAGTGATATTATGTATTTATAGTTATATAGAAACACTAAAACATTGTCAAGATATGTAATAAAATTGAATTTATTTTTTCAGTGCTAAAGGAGTGGATTCGCGTTAAGAACACACTCTTATGACGGAGGCAATGCCTTGTACATTTTTAAATGATTTTTGATCACCCATTCACAAATTTTACAGACACAGCTCAGACTTTCGAATAACGGCCAACTTTTTACCGCTGGAGAATTTAGTAAGGAGCAAAGCTGTGTGAAAATGGAGATTGTAAATAAGGCAGAGGAGGGTGGTGGCATCGGACAGGTGAGAGGGACAGGTGGGGCTGCAGCGCAGCAATGCTGGGGTGCTGTGGATCCCTGGTGCTAACCTTAAGCTTGTGCACAGAAGGGTAGGCCTATGTTTTGGAGATCTCCCAGAGGCAGAGTGTCGGGGGGCAGACATCTGTCTAAACCGCTTAACTTTTTTCACAGCCTGCTGTCCCTCTACATTGTTTCATCTGTGGACTGCAGCAGTTCTGGAACAGAGGATAGAGATCAGCTGGATCAGTAGCTAAAGTGGTGGGGGAAGGAGCTGGTGTCAGTCTGTGGTGAAGGGAGTAGCTGGTGTCAGTCTGTGGTGAAGGGAGGAGCTGGTGTCAGTCTGTGGTGGGAGAGGAGCTGGTGTCAGTGCATTATGAGGTGAGAAACCAATGTCAGCGCATGGTGGGCACAGGAGCCACTGGGAGTGCGTGGTGGGGGGAGGAACCAGTATCAGACCATGGTGGGCGGGGAGCTGATGTCAGTGCATAGTGAGGTGAGGAGCCAGTATCAGTGCATGGTGGTCCGAAGGTATATTTTCAATCCATGGTGTTGGCAGAGGTAGACCAGCAAAAGTAGTGTGCTGCTGGTAAACATGTGCACATCAAGACTTCTCTCTCTGACACTACAGCACCTGTGGAGCTACTACCTCACTGTGCTGTGGTCCAATATCAGTGCAAATCAGCTCAAACTATGCTGTTCAAATTTGGATGATATTACCTGGCAACAGCAAGTTGGAGAATGGAAACTAATGATGGCTTCACTATTAATGAATTTTTTTGGAAATCTTTCTTTATTCAGTTATTTGTTCATCATCCATCTCTTTATGCTTTGATTGAGTCACGGGTGGTCTGCAGCCTATCCCAGGCAACATCAGGCACAAGGCAGGGACACCCTGGACAGGGTACCAATCCATCTCAGACTTTACTTATAATCCCTTCTTATTGACAGTTTCTGAGACCGTCACCCAGACCAGCATCCTCTGTACATATCGTATTTGTTCTGAAAATCAAAACCAAGCTGGCAAAGATGTGTTTTGGCAAGAAATAACACAGTAAACTTAGACAAAAACTTTCATAAATGTAGAAAATGAAAGCAGCACAGCTTGACTCTAATTGCTTATAACTGTACTAATACAAAAGGCAAAGCAGCACGTCACGTTACCAAGAGTGTATGAGGAGTGAAAAGTGATGCGGTCATTGACCCCACATAAACGTGTGTATCTCACGTAGTGTTTAGCCTGTTGCTGTTTGCTCCCCCTCTGCTAGTGCCTGTTGATTTTCTCTATTGGCCTTAATATCGGATGTCATCAAGACATGTGACCTTAACAAATTAAATTTTGAAGTGATTTTTTATTTTCAGAAGGTAATGTAAAACACGGCGTGCAAAATTGTTCTCCTGTTAAGAAAAATTTTCAAATGTCAGTCCTTATCGTTGGAATTGAGCATCACTGAAGTTATTTAGGGAACAATAAAATCAACACCAATAACCCATTATTAGTTTTAGTTTCGGAGTTTGCATGTTCTCCCTGTGCTTGGTGGGTTTTCTCTGGGTGCTCCGGTTTCCTCCATCAGTCCAAAGACATGCAGGTTAGGTTGATTGGTGTGTCCAACTTGCCCGTAGTGTGTGTGTGTGTGTGTGTGTGCGCCCTGTGGTGGGTTGGTGCCCCGCCCTGGGTGTCCCCTGCCCTACGCCCTTTGTGCTCTGGGATGGGCTCCAGGCTTCCCCGCGACCCTCACCAGGAATAAGCGGTTAAGATAATGGATGGATGGATGTATAGTTTTAGTTTCATGCAAACTGTCAGTCGACTGCATTGCTGGATGAGGCTTATTTGATTCAGGTGTAGTTAAGGCAGGTAAATTACAGTCAGGTGTGTTTCAGTCACCTGTATTTTGACCAGGTGTATCTAAGTCACGTGTACAGATAGTCCCCAACTTACGATGGAGATGCCTTCCAATGACCCCATCATAACCTAAATTGCATTTGCCTGCCACACAAAACTTAAAATATTTTTACAATTTTGTCATATCGCTATCGTCATCTTAAGATCGAAAAATCGATCTTACAGTCGAACCACTGTAACTCGAGGATCGTCTGTATCTGAATCAGGTTTGAATCAGGTTTATTTAGTCAGGTGTGTTAGAGTCAGGTGTATTTGAGTCAGCTGTGTTTGAGTCAGGTGTGTTTGAATCAGGTGTGTTAGAGTCAGGTGTACTCCATTTGAGGTATGGAGGACACCTTCTGCTGGACTGCCTGTGGCACAGAATGGCAGAACTGACCCCCTTCCTCCACAGCACTAGAGTGGTGGCCGACGAACTGATGATGGTGTCTGATTTGCCTGCCCCATGGAGGAGCACAAGGGAGTCAGTGCCCCTCTTTCCTATCCTATTTTGGGAGTAAGGGCCTTTCAGTTCAATGTCCAAAGAAAAGAGTGGTAAAAGAGTTTTTGGTTGGGTTTACACTTCAGAGCTGTGAGCTCTGTTGGTAAGAGCTGGGCCTGTAGACGTTCATGTCTTCCTTGATCATGTGAGTGTAGGTGTTCACTTCTGCAGGAAAGAAATGGAGGCACATGATATGGAGAAAATAGTGTTTTAAATGAACAGGTACCCTATAAAAGTGTGTAAGGAGCTGCTTATACTTGAGATGCTGATGAGGGTAATTTTACTACACAAGTTGTCACATTTTAAGATTCTTTTGCCAAGAGTTATCCATGTGCAAATGGAAAGAAGAACCCTTCATATTCCTTTTCTAGATGCTGAGAGATTTTGATTCGGTAAATTTCTCCTTTGACTTCGCTCCCTGCTCACACTCCTGCCTGGTTTATATTAATGCATTTTTGTCGGGAGATTATAGTTTCTGCATGCACAGGGTGACTCACAGCTGGTCACTATCTGATGACAGGCAGGATTGGTGGAGAGCTTTTCAAAAATCCATACTGGCCCTACCTCCATCCAGGTGCTATTGACAGTTGTCAGTCTGGACGCGATATCACATAAACATTTTCCGATCGCTATCTCGGGTTTCCATAGCTGGGCGAAAATCCTGTTAACTTCTGACACAATCATCTCTCAGACACCAATGTGGTTCAGGCCATGCTGAGTGGCTGCAAGCTGCAGAGGTGACAAGACTTCCTGCCCCGCCTTCAGCAGAGAGGGAAAAAAAACAAGACACAGTCACACACGAACGCACACATGTGGACACGTGCGCACACGCATAGTGCTGGACACGAGAGGGCCATCTCGAAGGGGAAGGGATTGTCTGTGAACATATGAACATATACATACATGTATACTGTATGGTCAAGCCAGATTGGGGGGGTGCCACAATAATGTAAAACACTTCATAGAATGAAAACGTGGGTAAAACATTTTATTCTGAGAAGAGGAAATGGTGATTTAGAATATACCCTGGATTGATTGAAAATTTAGTGTATTTAAAAAGCTTTCCTGTGTTTTAGCAGTGTTAATTACTAAGCATGGCTTTTTATCTTGAACATGGACACGCTAGAAAAGTTGCCGTCAGGGTCTGTCATTGAGGATTCTGTTGTCACCAGGGCCTAGACAGATGGAAGGCCCTGGTGATCAAATAAGCCGCCGGGCACAAAAAGATGTTTTTTTTTGTCCTCCACCTCCGGCGTTCCCCTGAAAGCTCACACGGTTGTGCTGGAGTCGAGCCCTGACCTGGCAGGAGAACAGAGGCTAAAAGCAAGGAGCTCCCAAAAACCCTAACCTCTAATTAATACTCTTGGCAAAGTGGCCCTTCACAAGATATTACAGTGATACATGTGCCACGGCATTCGCCCCAGCCAGCAGCACCATCACGTCCTGGCACCCTTCAGGGGTGTTTGTTCACAAAGGAAGGGAGGGGGGCTGGCAGGGGCTGGTGGCGAACGCTGGGCTGGGGGGAGGTATGGTACTGTGAAGAGCAGCAAAGAGGTCCTGGCGTGGACGAGTTGGCCTGGGCCCTAAGGGGGGGGTGCCTCCTCTACATGGGCCCCCCCGGCCTCATGTCAGATCCCATCTCTGTCCGCGGCACTCAGGGAAATCAGCACAAAGTGATGGGGGAGGCGCTGATGAGCTGAGCGGCAGCGGTGGTTGGGGAGGGCAGGGTTAGGGTGCGTGGGGGGGGGGGCGAGGGGTACAGAAGATCACAGTGCCGTTCACATTGGAGAACGGACCCTGTCTCCGAAGGTGCCAGGCTGCTTCATGGAGAAGGTCTGAAAGCTGTCACCACACTCCTCTCTGTGCTCTCTCATTCACAGACAAGAGCAGGCGCAAAGAAAACAACATGGTGCATGAAATGGAGCAGTCTCAGGACACGCTACAAAATCACACGCCTCATCCTGGGTCAAGGGTTACTCGTGTATGTTGTATCTGCTTACTTGTTTTTTCAACTTTAGATGTTCGAGATTAGAATGTGTTTTTCACATTTAGAGGTTTTTCCAACTTCACTTTGTGATTAATAATATTGAAATGTTTTACCCTGCTTGAAAACATCCCCATATTTAACTGTCTAACTGTTTAAATGGTTACTGTGTCAAATTCAGGCGTATACATTTTCTAAACACTTGTCAAGTTATTTTAATATCATTGTTTGCAGGACTAACGATCAGGAAAAAGACCATAATGTTGACCACTGGCATGATGACATTTTTACCATCAACTTTGTAAATTAAGTTCACACCATTAAACAATCAATTAATTAATCACGGCAACACAAGTATCTTTTTCTCAAAAAAGTTCTTGAAGTTCTTGAATTTCATTGTTTGGTACTTGCTGTACCTGATTGTTACATCAGAGGAGACAAGGAAAGTTACAGAAGGCACAATAAAGTTTATATTCTTAAGCAAAATGACAGGTATTGATCATTTGTGTGATAGAAATGATATAAAAATCTCATTGGGGTCCCTTATCTAAATGGAGCCAGGGAGAGCTCTGAGCTGATGTCCACCTGCGGAAAATGGGAAGGGACACAGCAAAACAGTGAAAACAGGACAAACGCCTACGTGTATAAACCACCTCACCAATCGTGCTTTTTATGTTGTGCTTAAAATTCCGTACCACAAACCCTTGGAATCTCTCATCCACCCCTCTCGTTCCTCAAATTACATGTGTGTTCATGAGTGTGTGTGTGTGTTTTTATAGATATGGCTAAAAAAATAAAAGCTGTTTTATATAGCTTTTTTGTAAGTGCTTCCATAACTGATATCTAACAAAATATGATGTCTGTTAAAGCACATCTGAAAGGAATCCTGCAAGAGCAATTAAATTAAATGAAATCCACGTGCCAGTGTGCCGTTGTAATCAGCACTAGAAACGGTTAAATAAGTCTGTATAATAACTGGCACATCTAGAAATAGTGGCATTATGACAAACATGAGCCACTGTCATGGGTTTGGGGACGCTGCGAGCCGTCAGCAATCCGCACTGCAGGGTTCGAAGCAAATGTACTCTTAAAAGGCTGGCGGTCGGGTAATTAAGCAGGAAACAGCATAGCAAACACACATCAAAGCCCTGCAAGTGAAACGCTCCCTGTCAACGCCTGACAACCGGGAACGAATATCCGCAATGAAAAAAAAAAAAAGAGCAAACAAGTTAAGGCCGGTGTCGACCGTGAGGATGCCGGGGCGAAAACACGATGAAGGCTACGCCAGGATACTTGAACCTGTCCGAAGATATCGGGCGTGCCGATGCCTAATTGCTGCTGATGGCAGCTCATGGTCTGGGCCTGGAAACAGGAATCTCTCCCTGCTTCCTGCCTGTTTGAATTCCTGTCATGTTTAACTCCAGGTGATGAACACTGCATTTGCAAGCCTGTATTCAGGGCGCGGGTGGGGGTGTCTGCATGCGTGTGTGTGTGTGTGTGTGTGTGTTTGGGGGGGTAACTTAATGCCTCACGGACACAATCGAATGCGCATTCTCACAGTGAAAAGAAACAGCAATGACTACACTGTGTCAGTGAAAGCAGCAGTTACTAATCTTGCCTCTTTCCAAAATCCCCCCCCCCCCGCCCACCAACCCACATACTGGCCCCACATTTGTCAGTCTGCACTGCCCTAGACTTCTAGGAAGTTTTGATGGGAGTGACACATTTTTCCAGGGCTGGTGATCGATTGTTTCTCAGTTGTAGAATAGTGAAGCCTGGTGTGGAGATGATTCAGCTGTTCGTGCTGATGGCCTGTAAGCAGCGCGTGGGTTTATGGGTAAATAAAGCTGATGTGATTTAACCATAAGGCTCTGGACAAGAGGCCAGCATTTACCTAAAGCTGCAAACCACTGCAAAGTAATGCATAAACACGAAAAAAAAATGTGAACACTTATTACTGTGTTTGGTCACTTTGTAGACTTCGTGAGCGTAAAATTAACTGCCTTCTTGTTTTTGTATATTAGAAAGGAAAAATTAAGTTATATAATTACAGGTGAACTTTGCAAGCATAATTGTTATTCTGGGATTTTTTACTGTATTTACATACTTTCCTTATTTAAGTATTACAAGCAAACATTCCATGTAATATTCTGGATAGAAAATGATTTATGTAAGATGAGAACAAAAGTGAAACAGAGAGAAAAATAAATGCTGTTTCACAGGACGTGGTCAGTGCTGTCATGCTCAGCGAAGAGTAATTTTGGTTAATAAACCTGAGTTAGCATTAGCTTGCTACACAGACACTTGTGTGAATGGTAAAGCCTGGTAACCTGATTCAGATTAGTATTAGCTTGCTAAACAGACACTTGCGTGAATGGTAAAGCCTGGGCACCTGTTTCAGAGTTAGCATTAGCTCGCTAAACAGACACTTGTGTGAATGATAAAGCCTGCACTACTATCTAATTTCATCTGCGTCCACAGTACAGACAGCATGTTGAGTAAAACTGCCCAAACAGCTGAACCCATGTGCAGCCCGGTGTCCCAAGGGTTTAAAAACCCGCCATGCAGTTCCTTATTTTTGCAGCGATTTTCCAGGGTGTCCAAATAGATGAGGAGGGCCAATGGTCGGATGCCCTGTAATCCCATAAAAAGCAAAAATTGAAGGTGTGAGTGGTGGGCGTTAGCGCAGCAGGTCAGAAACCGTGGGGGTTCCACCTCGATCGCCGATGGAATTTAAAGATTAATGCCACTGACCGGTTGGAGAACATAGGTTCCAAACAATACCATGAGGGCACTGAGGGAATAGGCACCAGGACTCCAAATGTTTATATGGAAGCCTGTCTGCTGTAGCGAAATTGATTCACCATTGAAATAAATGTTATTTTAAACTCCAAACAGAACAAAGTCTCTCAGGAAATAAAAGCCAAACATTTAACCAAACAATTTGATAACCTGGGTCTATGATCCAACACCAGTGTGTAACATTGAGTGTGTCAGATATGCATACATTAGAGCAAGGTCTTACAAACAGTTCTGATGGACTTGTTGAATTTATAGTTAATGTGCTCCACTAGACCACAGATCCCACACTCTTGTTCACTCGTCTCCCAGCCTGCCTACTCAAGTCACTGCATGCTCTTTATCTTCTCATTTCTTCTTGGCTGAGGGTATGCTCCACCATTCTACCTTCCTGAGACAGAAGCTGTGTCTCCCTGCACATGCATGTACATGTTCGTACACGTATGTGTTTGTGGCTGCTTAGCTCATGGGGCACTGATAGGACCAGTAGCTCACCTTGCACTGTTTCTGAGCTCTGTGGAGCCAAACCTGAACAGGTCCAGCCCTCCCACTTAACACCCATTGGTGTGTGTTACTGCAGACGTTTCCTCCTGACACCTGGTTGAAGAGCCTCCAGGAGGCCCAGTCCATGTTGCTCGCAGCTGTGAACTCCAGGTCAGGTAGCCTCCTCCTCTCTCCTCAAATCCCTTCTGAAAGAGCAGCTCAAAGGTGTAATGCGTCTGATCCTGGAGCTTGCAGTGATGCGGTCTTTGGTGCCAAGGCAAGAAAGTACAGTGGGGAGAAGGGGGTGCTGGTGACTATTGTAAAAACATAAAAAAACGTTGTGCCCATCTCATCACCTTGTCCCTGAGGTCAAGGTGAAATTTTGCCAAACATAAAAAAAAGGAAAGACATTTTTGCGGCAGAAGGGAAGCGTGCGACCAGACCGTGGAAAATGTGGATCAGGATAAAAGATTACACTTGTTGTCCCTGCATCCGTGCGAAGCACTGCTGAGATCTCAGGCAAATTGATCCACCCTGGAGAGGAAGGAAAACCACAGAACCTCTTTCAGCACAACATAAAATTCTGCCAGCGCCCGCCTACTGACCTCACATGCACCAGGGGCTTGGGAATCCGTTGTACCGCTGAACCAGATAGGATGTATAAAAATATTGCACTGTTCTTAAAAAAAAAAAAAAAACATTTGTTAAACAGAGCATTTAATGCCACGGTGCATTGCAGCCCTTCGAAAACTAATTCCAAAAGGTAGAATAATACTGCCGGCAGACACAGGGGCGATGTGAAAGACTTTGGCGGTGGATGCGGCAGAAAATGTGTTGTGAGACAAACAAGGACAGAGAGCACAGACTGCATCAGCGCAGAGGGGGTGTCATAACTCACAGGCCCCATATGAAGAAAGTGAGTTATAGTGATGTCAAGCAGGTGAGGGGAAAATGCCTGTTTTAAAGTCAGAGCCGCGGTAATGTGTTTATTTATAAAACTTCCCAATTTAAGTCAGTGATGTCCAAAATAAAAATGTATATATAAATGACAAAGTGATGTATAGGAATTCCGTGAAAATAATGTGATATATTGGTGTACGAATGTCTGATGGGCGGGGTATGGGGGTGGGGCGTGGATAACTT
>JABJVR010000021.1:4150898-4171256 GCA_025773905.1 Chitala chitala | reverse complement strand
CCCCGCCCCCCCCCCCCCCCCCCCCCCCCCCCCCCCCCCCCCCCCCCCCCCCGCCCCCGCCCCCCCCCCCCCCGCCGCGCCCGCCCCCCCCCCCCCCCGCCCCCCCCCCACATAACACCTTTCCAGATACTTCAGCTTGGCTGCTCTTTTGTTTTCAGCGCGAACCATTTATCCAGATTGAATTAAAAACACGAAGTGGTCATAGACTGGAAAGAAGCCTTTCTCAGACGTTTTCTTCTTGTACTCTGCAGCCCCGCAAACCCCGGCCACCACACCATAGCCAGCCCCAGCATGACAGAAAGTGGTCTGACAACCGGTCTTCTCAATCCAATAAGCCCCTCTTGGTGGATTTTAACTGGTGAAAAGGAACCAGATGACGGAACAAAGAAGGTTGAATTAATAAACGACAGAGATGAGAATACAGCTTTGGAGGGTAACGATTTCCCTCAAGCTGGTTTGACTCAAATGTAATAAAATGAAATGTTAAAAATTATTAGGCTTTATTGTCATCGAAATTCGAGAAGACATAATCCATAGATTTAATTTTTTGCATTTGAAATACAGAAGTCCATTTCAACTGCAGCTTGTGCAAAACGCATTTTATACTGTGCTCTGCCTAGTGAATATTTGGAAGCCATTTTAATGAATTCATTGATTAGTTAAACAGCCATAATAAAAACCACATTTCCTAGTGCTGATGCAAACTTAACATAACATGATGATTATATTTCATAAGAGTAGTATTAAATTGTATTTTTACTATATATAACTCAAAACGTTTTTAGATTTGATTCGTGTCTTTGGTTCAATCATGTATCAATTGTCTGGAAGACACCACTAAAGGATATAAAAATGTAAAACAATTGCACATAAGCTTTGCCCATCTGCACGTATTAATAATTTTTTTTGTAAATCAAAGGTTAGTGTATTATTTTCAATATCAGACTATATTAAAGCATACTTTCATGTAAATAAGACAGAAGCAATAGTCTCATGGCAAATTAGAGCCAGAATCTTCTCTCTTACACTTCAATGGCCACAAAAATAAAGAAACTGCCTTAATGGGAGTTCAGGAAAGAAAAAATCCTGCACGGACAATCTGGATCCAGAGTCTGGGTTCTGGGTACACCTGCCCTATTGAACCAATACTAATGGATTTACCATAAGGAGGGGGATCAGACAAATGAACATTTCGAAAACCCCCTCTTGCCTCACAAAGATAAGCCAGTTAGTGCATTTCTGTATTAAATACACCCATCACTCTTCTCAAAACATTCCTCCTAAGTTTATTGGTAATTCAATATGTGCCAGTATGTAACCGCAGCCAGTGGCACTGAAGCTTGTGCCAAATGTTTGGTTTGTGCGGAAGCTCTGTCATTGTATTATATATCAGAGCAGGCATAGAGACATTAGGCGTGGCGTTACTGACTCCATTATAAAGCTAGGGATAACTGCATATATAAAGACAACTTTATATAATGGCGGAAGGAAATTCACATGTACTACATGTTTCTCTGCTCCACGAGTAAAGGGAATAAACTTTACTTCCATTTCAGTTAATCACATTATAGCGCTTGCAGGTTACATTACCATGAGAACACCACATATCGCAAACACAAATATCACGGTAATTTCTCAACACGTGTGCTGGGAATTCACAGGTGCACCGTGTGAAAACTCTGACCAATTTATAGCCAGCATTTTGCCTGAGACACACATCTTTGGATTAACGTGGAGAGTGGAAACTGTCTTCTACTTCCCATTAATGTAAAATGTGGTTGTCATTTCAATACTGTGTATCTGGCCCTGTGTGTTGGATCTACAGGTTAGACACAGGAACATCACGTCAGCAGCGCTAATGTAGAATGTCTGATGCAAGAGAACTCGTGCTGTTGTTACACGTGTCGAAATAGTCAAGGTCGGGTGATGAACACTGGGCCCAGCACTTGAGCAGTGCGCGCGCACACACACAGACACACACACACAACTGCAGTGTGATGTCTTTGCAATGCATTACTGCTGATTGGCCATTTTGCTCATGTCTATTTATGAAATTATTAAAGCACGGTGTCATTCCTGTTATGCTCTACTTCATTTAAATAAAAGAGACTAATTCATTATGAAATGCACTTATTCAAAATGCTATCCTATTAAAAGTGTTTATGAAGCTAAATATGTAATTAAAATGCTACATATATGCATATGCGTCAAATGTCTATATAGGTCAGGGATTATGATAATTACAGTACTATTACTGTTACTATTATAAGTAACACTAAATTTTACTTTTTTTGTTAGTACAAAGTAATCATGTAAGTATTAAAAGTATGTGTTTTTTTTTCCTGCCTAGAAATAAACGTACTGAGTAACACATCTACTCTTAGGTGTAAAGGTATTCTAATAATTAGGAAAAACATGAATCTCCATAGAATCATGTAATTTTTAGTAATTGTCAGTTTAATTACTAATTTGCCACAATTAGCATGAGAACAGTTTAAATACCACAATACTTGGCGCAAATGTATATTAAACACATAGTTATTGTGAAGGACTTTGCTAAGTACTCACATCCCACTCATGTTAAATTTGGTTTTCACGTCACAATTTTGGATTATAGTGGATTATACTGTAGTTAGTCCAGGTCATACTGTGTCGGCTTGGATCAATTCTGTCAGATTAAGAGCATTTAATGAATTCCTGTTAAGTGTGAAATACATAAAACTATATTCTAGCCCCTTTAGCCTCACAATAACATGTATAATTGTATACAAAAATACACCATAATAACGTCATAATGCTTTTAGTATATCCTTCTCAATGTACTCCTAATCACACACGTGCAAAAAAAAACCCACAGAAGCAGGACATCAGGCCGAAACCATGAAGGCACTCCCATTCTGTTCTACCTCTGCCAATGTTTGCCGTACTTTTTCAGTGACCCCTCTGGTTCATATAATCAGGCAGAGGGCAATAAATAACAGAACTGCGATTTGCTTTTAAGATAATCACAATCTATGAAATCCAATTCTATATCCTATTTATGGGGAGTGTTAGCTATTCAAAATTAAAATGAGGCCATCATCTTTGAGTATCATAAATAGGTATTTATCAGGATTAGGGGATTTTGCAGTCCATGAGAATGTATAAACCACCCCTCACCCCCTCGTCCCCCCCACTGCCACATATTCCCTTCCCTTTTCTCCACTGAGCAATTACCATGCAATGGTAACAGAAGTGACATGTTTGGAGTACAGATAAAAAGACATAAATTGGCCGGTAATGGTGATATTTCCTCATCTTTAGAAAAACTCATTTATCCTCCCCTCTCAACAAATCAAGGCGCTGTCAGCCAGCACTCATCTCTGCGCCAGAAGGGCCCTGACAATTTTCCCCCGTAAGCGAACGGTGGAATGCAGATGAGCGTCCGCTAACGAAGGCTTTCAGGCTCAGCATCTGGTGTGCTCCGTCGCCTCGATCCCTAAATCACCAGTAATGGGGGCAGGACCTCTGCAGAACTAAAGGGAGAGTGCTGACAAGCTGGACAAACTGGACCCCCCCCCCCCCAAAAGAAGTGGAGATGTTGCAGATCTGTTACTGCAGTGTAACCAATTACTGAGTGCGTACAAACTAGATGGACAGAGGAGTTTGTTGTATCTCCTTACAGTGGATGTCCTTGTTGACTACTTATACCTTAATTGTCTGTTCATTTGTTTGTTGCTGTGTTTGTTTATGGAGTAATTAAAAGCAACAACTGCATTTGCCTGCCCCTATCCTAGGGAGTAAATTCACATCTAAGAAACTCAAATTTCTAAATTAGCCTCTCTTGCCATCTCTCTGTCTTTCTATCTACTCCTACTCCATAAAAAAACAGACATGGTGCGCAATTAACTGTGTACTTAATCCTTAGTGAGCACGAGTCCTTGCACATTGAACGGTTTCATACTCTTTAAAAGAACAAATTGAGATAAACCTAGTCATGCTTTCCTTTTAACCGGTGTTTTTGCTCGCAAACTGACTCCAGTCCATACTTCACAACAACTTTTGTATATCTGAAACAACTTTAGCCTTTATTTACCTGTAAGCTGATCAAACAAATAATTACACATGCATTTTCATTTGTGTTTTAACTGCACTGAGAACCTGGGCTTTATTAGACACTTTTGGTCTAGTATAGTTTTATTGGGATGTTAAAGGGGACATTTAATTCCAGCGTGCTTTCAGAGGAAAAGTACATGCTCTAGAATAAAGATTATCCCCCACCCCCAAAGGAGTTTTAAAATCAGTGTGGGACAGGGCTGGGGGACACAATTCACGTTATACTTTCCGTGCAAAACGTACGATATATCCTAATTCATTTGTCAAGCTATTCCACAATTACAGCCTAGTGTAAATGTCATGATTTGTAACAAATTAGGCCGAAGAGGAATGAGAAGGACCACTTTTGTGTCTGGCGCTCACGGAGGAGACCACACGGCGTACACAGGCTGAACATCACCCTAATGATTCTCACCTTTTAGCATCGCTCTTTCTCTTTCAGCGTCCATTATGTGACTTCTCAGTGTAAGGATTATGTCAAACACAAATGGACTTGCCAGACCTGGCTCTGACAATCATTCGCCTATTTTTTGATGTCTAGTTACTGTATTATGAAAGCCTAGTGTGGCTGACTGTTAGCCACAGCGATGTGTATCACCCAGGTACACACAGGGGGCCGTTACATCACAATCTTAACAGGCTAAGTGGGCAAGTAGCAGACAAAATTGCGTCTTTATTAAACGTTAATTTCAAATGGTGAAGGCTGTGCGAAAACTCCGGCTTTAAATAATTCTAGCCACCTCAACGGGCAGGAAGCACAGCGAGCTGCAAGGCCAGCATGCCGGACATGTGGAGTAAATGAAGCTTCCCTTTGCTGGGGAGCAGCAGGACTTTTCATGGTCCAGCTGTCAGCCGCTTACCTGTTTCTGCACATCAGTAAAATAAATGAGTTGTTAAAAGCTGAGGTTCCGCCAGGATGCCAAGTCGCTCACGGCTATTTCCTGTAGACTTGTAGCTCATCAAATACGCCCAGTTGATTTTAGTAAAAATGTACACTTCCACTTTTCCTTTGTCTCCTCATGTTGTGTGAGTAACAAATGCAAAACTCAGTACATTCTAGCTCTATAGATAGACAGATAGGATAAATTCGGTTGTTACAGTAGCAAGACAGTAAACATACTGGTTACAAATATAAGAACAAAAAAGTTTCTAAAAATATAAGAAATTATAACTGAAATAAAAAGAAATGAAGGAAAATAAAAAATATTAAGGAGTCTAAATATAAAGTAATGCAACCTAATATTATAGTATACAGTCTGCTAGTACATACTCTGCTACACTGTACATTAGTTGAAATCTGGCAGATGTTTTACAGTACAGTGAGGTGTGTTTTGGATGTTAACCCAATAGTGTGTGAAGAGAACATGGTTACATGTGTACGTATATATTCTGTCTCAGTAGGTGGTCCCTCTCCTGACTCAGAGACACATAGTTATTATACAGTGTGATTGCTGTTGGCAGGAGAGACTTCCTGTAATGTCCTTTGTCACAGTGGAGCTGAAGTAGTCTCCATGTGCTCCTTTGTCAGAGCAGCAGTTCATGGAGAGGGTGTGAGGTGTTTTCCATTATACTCAACAGTTTGTGCAGCATCTTCCTCTGCACACCCAACTTTAGAGGCTCCAGAGAAGTCCCCAGAACAGAGTCAACCTTCCTGAGCAGTTTGTTCAGTTTGCTGGTGCCACTGGCTCTGGTACTGCTGCCCCAACAGAGAGCAGCAAAGAAAATTGCACTGGCCACAACAGGGCGATGAAGATCTGCAACATCTGCCTGCACATGTTGAAGGACCTGAGCAACCATTTCTAACTGAATTTTTTATATGACTTTAAAACAGTGGTCCCCAATCACCAGGCCGCAGACCAGTACCGGGCCACGGATCATTTCGTACCAGGCTGCACAGAAAGGATAACAGATATATATTTTTTTATTTGATTTTGTACTGGGCCACACAGAAACAATAAAAAAAAAGTTATTTTTAATTTTATTTCCATTTTAATTTGCCTATGGGAGCCTGCAGGGTTAGGGTTAGTTTTGCTCCCACTGACTGCGTTATGGTGAGCTGTGTTTATTATGCTTCATTATGGCCAGGTCCATGGAAAACTGTCTCACATGAAACCGGTCCAAAGTACAGAAAAGGTTGGACACTGCTGCTTTAAAATTAGTTTCATATTTCCAATGGAGGGATTGTGAGCACAAGTTGAACCAACACACACGTTTCAGCATCAGTAATTTATGGTCCTGCTTTTTTTTTTTTAAACACATCATCATCTGAAATGCAATGCCAAGGCCGTCCTATAGCAGTCTATAGAGACCAAGACATTAATAGTAGTAAACAAGGCAATACATTTAAACAGCATATTGAAAGTCCAGTATATTCGGTCTACTAAAAAAATGTGTACCTGCAGAGACCAGGAATAAGAGTTATCGGGAAATTGTGTTTATTGTGTGAGGCTTGATCATATTTGCAGTGTAGTATAATAACACTTACACTTCACTGCTTTAATTTTACTTGTGTAGTCAAAGCTAAAGCACACTCATGACGTCTGTGGGGAACATCATGTTGGGCTGGGTCGAAAAAAGTTCATGCCATTAGTCAATATTTAAAGGAAAGTTATTCCAAAGCCTCATATTATCATAATAATAAATACATTCAGAAGGGAGAATGGTCTACTGTGGTCACAGGAGACAAATACAGGTCCGCCAGAGGAACAATACAAGAAAGATAGACCAGAAAACACATTTTTGAGGCATTCTTTTTACTTGGACCAAGAAGAGATTTGTCGTTTAAACGACTTCCATCTTCATGTTAATTGTGGATGCTCCATACTGGAATACCGGATGAGCTCTACCTACCTTGAAGTACACAGCATCCATAATGAATTCTTAGCAGTATCTAAAGAACTTACAACACCAGAGATTCAGGTCTGTGTTCCTGAAGTGCACTACCTAATCACACACTTTAACACCAGTTGGACAGGTTTGCACACACACCCAATTATGCAGCTATATGATGTGCTTTTCTTTCATTTGGCTCTGCTCTCACATTGTACCTCCTTCTTATGTATCAGCAGGCACTTGGGCTACAGGAGAAGCTAATCGACTCTTTACCTTCTCAGTGCCTTGCTGTTAAACCTTCACAGAGGTCTCGAGAGGGGTTAACAGCAGTCGGCCGAGGTTAGACTTTCTGCATTTGTATTCCCTATGTGTTCTCCAAATGGTGCTGCATGCAGGTACAAAGACAACATCAGCGGCCGCCTGACAGCGTCTTTGTCTGGGCGATTCTCTAAGGGCGCCGTCCGGCACCTGCAGTTTGTGGGCCGGTCCTGGTCGTAGGGGATTAAAGCGAGGCATCGGCGAACGTATTTCAACACATTTCTTTGCTTCCTGGTGAGTTCATACAGGCATGAGAATCGCTAGGTGCGAAGATAGCCCTGTGCCCTTTCTGCCTTGGGTTTGTGTTGTATTTTATGCGAGGTCCATGCTGACACAAACAACAGGAGAAGGATTACACTTAATGACACGCTGAACCATGAAACAAAACAAACAGTAATAGTGCTGCCTTACATTCTAATGCACCTTTTTAGAGTTATAACTGGAGGGAGGCACGTATGGATACCTAAATAAAGAAAGAGCAACAGACTTTAATTTACACACCAATACGTCCATTAAAACCCATATATACATTTATCATAAAATAAATATATCTAAAATGAGCATATGGTATCCTACAGTTTTTTTTTTTTTGAGACACTACAGTCTACTATGCTTGCATTGCCTACAGATTGGAAAACACGGATTTAAAAAGGAAAATGCAGCCGAGAGAGAGATGATCTCGCTTCAACAGTGGTCCCCACGGGCAGCTAACCCAGTCCACATGCTGTAACACCGTACCACATCGCCCCGTTTGCACAAACGAACGACCCCCGTTCCTAACTGCAGCTGATGCGCAGATGTCTGTAAGACACAACTAGCTTGCTGCTCTCCGTCTTTCCCTCTCTGGCTGACGTTTGGATTAACAGGAACCATAACCACGTGCGCTAAAAGAGCATAAAGACACAACAGGCAACAAGAAGCACGGCATTGAATAAGCCGTACAGTAAATAAACAGTATGGTTTCCTAGCCTCATTATTCTATCATAAACACTACCCCTCAGGGGTCTCCACAGAAGTGCTGCTAGCACAGCGTCTGCAAGCACATTAACGCCTGAAGCACAGACTCAGACCAGATATCATTTCCAGCTTTTTAAAAACGTAGTTTCTCAACGTGCTCCGAACAGCAATTAACGGCCATCTGCTGCGAGCGCGTCTTTGCGTAGCCGCAATGTTAGCCGATTAAGATGCGATCTTTAATGAAATCTCTGCAGTGGCATTTGATTTATTTACGCTCATGAGGTTTATTTATTACATCTCTATGAAATACATTAGCTGTCGTAGAGTTCATTGCTGCAGTTTATTGTGATACTTTTTTACATGTTAATCAAAGGATGTGACGACATTTGATGACCATTTGGCAAAATCCTAATCCTAATGATAATAATAATAATAATAATAATAATAATAATAAGTATTATTAGTGTGTAGTACACACTACTTATTTTTAAATAACAATACTGAAAAATCATATTTCTGTGTCTTGTATGCCTTTGGAAACCTTTATTTTGATTAGTGACTAACTCAGTAACTGAATCATTTAAACTCCAAAGTTGGGTAGACATCCTGTCACTGGCTTGTGTTTTGTTCTAGTGTCATGGCTGTTAGAGGGACTTAATGTCTGAACAGACTAGCTGACGCTGTTGCCTTCAGTACTTTGCAAAACAGCTTTTGATTCCCGATTTCATGAGAGAACTTTCTACACCTTCCCTGGAAGGTAATTCAATTGAACAATTGGTTCACAAAGCATAGTCTCTGTGTCTATTGCAGCTTATCTAGCCAGCTGCCTGCAAGCCTAATTGGCAACTTGTTCAGCAGTCTGAGGCCTGAAGTGGTTTTATTGATGCCGGATAAACAGTTTGCCCAGTATAAAAGGAGCCAGTTTGTACATCTTTAATGGCCTAAACATTTTCACATTTTGTATCATCTACTCACATATAAGATATTTGTTTAACTTTTCATATACTATTTGGCTACAATACATATTTTTGTCAAATGGCATACTTCAATAAAATTAACAACATCAACATTTGAACTTTGAAAAGAAAATGACAAACATCGGATAGATTTGTATAAATAAACCTTCAACACAGACATTGTTGTCTGGAGTTTTTTTACTTGTTTCCTCATATTAATTTCATGTTAAAAATGCCTGTAATGATTGAGTAATCAAATAGTGACAAAAAGTTACCTCTGAATTAAAAACTGTTTTGTTGTACTTCGTAGAGCTCACATTTTACACTGTTACATGGTTCAGGAGCGTGTCCTACCTTGTCCTCTTCCAGAAATATCCCTCAGTCATATGACCCAGTCCTGTGAGTTCCTGTCTGCATGACCAAAAGTACTCATCCGTACCGCTTTAGTGTTCCTCTGAAGTGCTGCTCTTTGTACCCTAAGAGCCGACACGCCACGCTGATAAGTTCAGAACACGGTCTTGTCCTGTAAGGCTTAATAAAATCCTGTACCCCCACACAGGTCATTAGCAGCCACAGCACTGGGAAGCCAGTGCCCCCCCCGTCTGAGCAGCAACATGTTTTTCCTTTAAACCTTGGCCTATGCAACAGAACACAGTTCTTTCTTCCTTCGTTTACTGGACAGAACCCTTCTGCACTTTAAACAAACATTCACTTTTGATTCAAGCCACAAAATCTGAACATTTTCATTTTACGCAGTGCTAATTATTTGTATATGATAGATGTGCAGGTAAAAGATTTGCATAATTTAACTGTACTAATGATGTATTTTTAATACATAATATATATATTTCAATCAGGCAAAAAACTTCTGTTCAATCAACACTTTAAAATTTATGTAGTTTTTTGTTTATGCTCATAGTAATAAACCAATAATCCATAACTGGAAGTGGCCAGAACTGATACGGCACATCCTGTGGGGTGGAGAGACAGCTTGGCACAGACAGAGACACGGAGGTGGCTTAAGTGATCATTTGCAATGTGAAGCATGCCAAAAATAACAAGAGAAAGTGCGGAAAAGACCATATGCATTTACAGTACTTTGAACTAATGGGTGCAGCGCCACAGATGGACTTATGAGGGCATCTTTAAGGGCAACGTGTTGCAGATGAAGCTGCCCTGCTAAGGCCAGGGACCACCAGTCTCTGCTAATATGGTATGTTGCAGATATAACTGGCGAGATTCCACAGACGCCTCTGGATTAAATGTAATTTAAAGTATTGGGATAATCAAATGTTAAATCAGCACTCCTTTGCGTCTACATTTTTGGAGCAGATTGCTCCTTTAATTTCGCGTTACAAAACGGTACATTCATTTAATCTTTCAAGTGTCAAGTCCCTTTCGAATTAATATTTAAATATGTGAATGTCTGAACTGAAGCAGTTTCTACTGTTTCAGTAATATACTTAAAACACTCATTTTCGGTCTAATGAACTAGAATTTCCACATTAAAATTGATGTAAATTAGAATGATTTGAGACTTCCAAAGTTCCCACGACTTACTTGCGTTAATATATTAACCACCCGTTGAGGCAGAAAATATTAATGATGCCTCAAACATATTTCTTTCCCTCTGCGAGAAACGAAAATTTCTCTTTTCCAGCTTTGAGTCAGGCAAAACAAATTTAAGTCGATTCTGCGCACGAATGTAAGTAGCGCAGTGTATTTATCCAGATCAGAACACAAAGATTAAGTGCAAGGTACAATCTTTACAAAAGCTTTAAATAAATTTCCCCCAGCGGTACTGTCACTGATAGGAGATACGGTCTGTCTCTGCCTAGGAGGTAGCTGGAAGCGCGTCTTAGAAGAGCTGATGTCGAGGGACGGAAACAGGAGATCCTGAGCAGTACCAGGTAAGTAAAGTCATGAGGGAAATGCCTTGATAAGGGAAACATGCGTTTAAAAGAAGATTGTAAAAGCCGGCATTTGTTTCCCGGCGACCCGTATCATAGCATGAAGTTAAATGACTAAAACGGTGGCATTTTGTAGTATGTTTAGTCTTGGAGTATCGATAGCTAAATTAGTGAAAACTAGTGCACAGAAGCATTCTGTGCATTATGCTTACCATATATTTTCTCTTTTTCAAAGAGTAAAACATAGATGTAATTTCCTCCAGCCATTTGGCCTTGGATTACACCTTGGTTATTTGAAATATGAATGATCTATTCCTTACAGAATTTTGCTGAAGGCAATTTCCATTTCATTACACAGACCTTTTTAAATGTGCAGCTTAATTGATCAATGGCTTCAATCGTTCTTTCGCCGTGACTTTCGAGTACTGAACACTTTGGAAAACAATAACCAATTACCGTAAATCTTCATAAAAATGGAAGCAGAAATAAAATACTGTGTGCAAGAGAGCGAACGTCTACATTTGACAAAATATTTCCAATGAAAAGGATTAAGATGTTCGATCGCAATAATAGAAAACAATAACACAGGCATTTTGTGTGTAGGTGACTAGCAATGGCATCCAATCCTGCAAAATTCCCTTCTCAATGACAAAACACTCATGACACTGGCAAAGAAGTTCCACAATGCGTTGGGCCCATGTACTCTGCGGCGTGATCCAGGTTTAAACTCATGCATCACTTGTCAGAGACGTAGGCCCACTTTCGCCCTTCAATGGGGATAGCGCTCTTTGTAGTTTCCACGGTGACGTCTCCTTTGAGACTTCCTTGTGATGTGTTAGCAGTTTTCTCAGCCTTTTTGCCATTGTAGTGTCAACCTCACTCCGGTTACTCTCAGACTGAAGTTAACTCGCGTTTGTGGTCGTACCCGCCGGTGAGATTGCTGAATTTATTGTACAACAGGCAGGAATACGCACTTTGCTTACGTTTCCTGAAAGACCAAAGTTTTTCCCTTTTGTCCTACCTTTACTTACACTCCGACCTTTTAAAAAAACAGCTTCTGCACTACACTTAAGAACTAAAAAAAACTAGGTACAATATTTAGAGTGCCTTTCACATTAGCCCTAAATTCTTTTAAAAACATATACTGTCACATTAATGGTTAAAAGCAGTCGAATTGTTACATATCACATATAAAGGGCAAATATTTTCTGTCTAAAAATATAAAGCATGTTTTGTGGGGAGGTGCGAATGCTGTGAGGGACAAATGTGAAGGAGCGGGAGACTGTTAATTTGAGATCGTGAGCAGTAATACAGGCAGTCACCCAAGACACGAGTTGCCCACAAACTCTGTTACTCACGAACTGGGCTGGGAATTGAGGGCAGGCCTGGCAATGGGATTTGAGCGGCGTCACGCTTCAGCACCTCTCCAATTTGCATTTAGCGACTTAGGGACAGAAACTGAGCTATGGTCTGAGGACAATTGTTTGTGGTCAACAGCGACTGCATTCGTAATTACAATGATTGCTTAACACAGAAGATCGACTTCTAAGGAATAAAGCTATTTAGCTCCTGAGATGAATTCCCTCTGTATATATCTCAAGTATATATAATGCATATTTATAAAAGTATTTTCTCAAATAAAAAATGCAGATTCCATTGGTTATTTTTACCTGCATTTCAAGGCAGCCGAACTCACAGCTGACTGATATTTTTTTCTATCCTTCTTTTTTTTTTTAAACAGCAGCGCACATCTAATAGGTGGAATATTGAGGGAAAAATCCTTTTAGCGTATGATTTATAGAAGAGTGATGCAGGAATCATAGATCACGGCGGAGGCCTGACAGAGGCTGATGGCCCACATGAAGAGTCCTAATGCCGTCAGAACAAAATGTAACCAATCTTTGGACGCCCTCAACCATGCAATATGCCTAATAGAAACTCAAAAACTATCTGGCTGTCAGAGTCCATGGGTCGGGGAGGAATGGAAGAGTAAATGGGGGTTATAAATTTACGCGTTGTGGCAGCCCCCCCCACCTTGTTGTGGCAGGCCTCCTCTGTAGGCGCTGCCTCATGTCTACCCTTGACATGCTCAGAGCACGAAGCATCCAGGTTAACACTTCACAGCACAGAAATCAATTTTTAAAGCAATACTGGATATAAAAAAATGGCAAAACTGGCATAAACACACTGGAGCATATATACACATAAATACACACACACACACACACACACACACACACACACACACAGACACAACTGAACTTAAATCACAGTCCAGTCAGCAGAGACAGAGACGAATAATACAGTCACCAATCTTGTTTATATCAAAACATAATCATGTTTAGCTGACATGCACTCGGCATTCAAAACCTGGCATCATAAATTGTCACCTGAGTTAATAACATAAAGGAATGCTTTTTAATTTTAAAATCTGGCAATCACTCGTACCTCGTAAAGTCAGGGCACTGTCACTTCTGACAGGAAAATGGTTAAGATTAATTATCTAAAGCGTTGGTGATACAGTAAGTGAAATATCAATAGGTTAATATCACTTCCGTGTCAGTTACTCCTTCACCTGGAGGCCCTTCAACATCTGGGTCATCGTCATAGCGATGTCAATCACAGCTCCTATAATCAAACTGTGCCCAAAGCTCAGACCTAAATATCTAAATGATAATCAAAACATAAAATATTTGTGAAAATGAAATTTTAAACATGAGACAGAAAGATACTTAATTTCAGAATTATATGCAGCCCAATTTTCAAATGTTCATAAGAACCAGCGCAGACCAAAATGCCAAATCTGTTAGTGACTTTGATAAACACATAAATAATGACACAATGACAAACAGAGGTACTAGGGAAAAAAAAATGTTTGAAAAATGTTACAACTACTCTTACAGCCAGTCATAAATAACAAATTTGCAAGACAAGCAGTGATGTCATCTTTGTGGTGACTGAAGTATTAATTAATTCTGGATTGATTATATCTCAGGCCATGGTGAGAGCCCCCCTCCCTTCGACGCACACCTCTGAACGCCGTCCCCTGCTGTCCTTATGAAAGAGAAGAGTAAGAGCTCCGAACACGGACAGCTCTGTTATTGTTTTCCTGCACCGCCACGTACCACCTACCAGTTAGGTTTCTAATTTAAAATCAATGACAGCCTGAAAGCCAGCCTTATCCCATCAGCATAAATGAACCATTTGTCTTTGCGCAGAGCGCCGATTTGAACGACCGCCAAGGTGGGTGCTCGCTTTTTTTCCCCAAGTTCCCCCCCCCCATCTCCGTAGGGCAAAACGTCATCTTGTCGCAAAAGTCATCTATTCCCTGAGCTGATGGACAGAAGTGTTTGGAGACACTTTTTTGACCCACCCCTCAGTAAAAAAGTGAGGTATGGAAAGTTTCCTGCCTGCCTTGGACAACTTGGGAGAAATTTTACCTCAGAGGTGAATTATTGTCAAAAATATATATGTCTCTGTGCATGTTAACCTTAAAATAATAATAATATTTGTGAATGTGACGATTATAACAAAATAATACAGTGCTGAATTTCTGCAATACGAAACAGACTGGTTTTACATTTATTCATTTTGTAGGTACTTTTATCCAAAGTAACTGTTCACATACATGTTACAATGAGCTAACGTTGTGTGTCTTGCTCAAGGACACACCTGAGGGCTGGGTTGGGATTCAAACCAGGAAACTTCTACATCCCAACCTGCTGTTCTACCCATTGAGCCACCAGACCATCACAAATGTTTTACAAACTTTCCTATGTAACACAGTCCAACTTGAATAACCAAACAACTTCTCTCACCTGCTTCCCTTATCCACAAACACCAGCCCCCCCACCATGTATGTATATAATTCTAGTACCATTAATGTAGATATTCAGTGCTTTGCACTGGGGAACTGAGGGGCTGTGAGTTCAAATTTTGTGCGTTCAATGTGCACGGACCCCCACCCCATCGTTTTGCCCATTTAAAGCCTATCAGTGAGCGCTAACCCCCACCGTAAGGTTAACAACTGCACTCTGTACGTATTTCATCAAAGGGCAAGAGATCCACATGGAATCCGTTAAAGTGTTAAATGGGTTTAAAAAAAAAAAAAAAAAAAGCAAGACGTGTATTATTTCAAGAACTAACATGAGTTAAAAATGGGCGATAACACATTAAAAAAAATGATATAATCACGACACGACTGGCACCAAAGCAGTCTTTTCCCTCTTCATTTTATACGGTTTATTAGTCTCTCGCTAGAAGCCAAAGAAGTATAAATAGTTCATGGATGTCTCCCATGAAAGACCCAATGTTTAAGAGGGGGAAATAAAAGGCTGGATTGCCCGGAAACCTGGCTCCTGATGCAGTGATGACAGGCACTGCAGCTACTGATGTCAACTGGGATAACACTTTGGGACAGACAACAGGTACTCACTCTGCCAGTCAGTGAAAGTGGGGCTCCACACTCAGCGGGCCCCCCCCCTCCAGGCCACATGCTGAGCGCCGGGGGGGCGCGGGCGACAGGGCGCGGAGGCGAGCAGATGTGACTATGGTTGCTGGCGTTTGGCAGCAGGACTCAGCGTCAAGGAGACGGGGATAGGGCTGGACAGTGCATCAGCTGTGACTCTGGCAGCGTCGCTATGGCGAGGAGGGCAGGCGAGAGGGCAGTGGGGTTGGGGGGGGGGCAGGAAAGAAAGGAGCCTGATCTTTCTGGCGCCTAGGTAGGGTGTGATCACACGCCACCCAGCCAAGACCCCCGCTGTCACAACCAATTACGACCCACGGGGAAACTGCAAGTGTACAACAGGCGGAGGAAGAGACAGAATCACAGTTAAATGACAGGCGTCCATGTGTGATTTTACTACTGTTTTAAAAAGATTAAAAAATAATAATAATTCTGTCTTAGCTGTATATTTTAGTCTGCTAATAATGTACAGGCATGTCAAAAGTCATACCTCATTTATTGCAGGATATAATAGTTGTTTTTATGGAGTGCCAAACGAATGTACAAATAAATTATATAATTATAGAAGTGTAAAACTATGATAAGTTTAAGATATGTAAAATTACATGAAAACTACATGTAAATGTTGTATGTAGAATGTTTTAATACTAGACACCAAATGGTAATAGCAGTATAGCACCACGTAGCCGAGAGTGTTTATTTATATTGTTTTCGAATAAACGTTTATATTTAGTTTTGTTTTAAGTTACAACATGGCAGCTTACATATACTTTCATAGTGCATACCTCTGTCTAAAATTTTTCTTGGATATTGTACAAAAAAACTTCTGCTCTCAAGCACAAATTCTTTAAAACAGTTTTTAGTGTGCTTGGTAAATTGAGTCTTGTGTAGTTTTTTCTATATACAGATGGTCCCCGAGTTACGATGGTTCGATGATTTTTCGAGTTTACGATGACGATAGTGATTGTAAAAATTGTAAAAATAGCAGCGTATGCAGTATAATACATTGGGACGCTGCCGGGATGTACACATCTCCCGCATTCTGAGATGCCTTAATCTCGCCAGTGATTGACAGAGTTCAGTTGTCTCTGTGTTAGAGGGCGTATTTTTTTTTAGAGCGCGTATTTATTTTGTCTCAACTTACGATATTTAAGTTACGAGGGGGCCATCGGAACGCATCTCCATCGTAAGTCAGGGACTACCTGTATTCTGCTAACTGAGTAGGCACATTTTCAAGTTCAAGGTGACACAACATATAAACTGCTGTGTTTGCCTGCAGATGGGGCGCTGAAGCAGAGTGGGTTAGCAGATGTAAGGAGGAAAATGTAAGGAAGAACATATATATCAATGTTGTGCTTTCTAATTCCAAACTGAACTGGTGTGTGAAGGGTGTTTTGAAAAGGGGCCGTGTCTCGGCTCTGTCTGCTGTCTGCCCGTTACACCACCAATGGGAGCCACTGTCCCGGACTATTTTTAATTGAATCGTCCAGAGTTAGTTTCTGTGCAATGACTCGTGTGTTTGTGTGCACGCATCCTCACACACACACACACACACACACACACACACACACACACAAAGAGAGAGAACAAAGAAACCAAAGGACTCTTTCCTGGAGGTGAATAATTTGTAGAATTGTATCATTGCTCTTTGCTCTTTTCACTCGTTTTGAAGGGAACCTTGTTTCCTGCTTCTAAGGTAATCTTGCCAGAAATGGAGTGACATGTGGGGGGGGGGGGGTTCTGGGGAGGTAAGAAGCTCCCATTAGAGGAAGTCACAGCCAGCCTGGTGGCATTGCCATATATAGATGTCCCATTTGAAGACAAATAAAGAAGGACTAATTTGATTTGTTGCTCCTGTGTGATAAAACGGAATAATTTGTACGTGCAGACAGACTTCAGGGAGGGCTGTTGAGTTGTAAATGAAACTATCACTCACTTTATCTCTGCTGGGCAGGAGGAGACAGAGACACTGCCCTTTAAGTCCCATCCTGCACAGGTGGAGTATGTCCTTCTCATATAAAGTTTTAAAAACTACATACGGTTCAACAATTACGTCTTAAAACTGGGAATGCAAATGTGTTTCATTTATCTAAGCTTGAATTATCTATGTATGAAATCCCATGATTTAACTATTTTAATTACTAACAGTTTAATAAAATAAAAACATAATGCTATGGATACTGAATAATGTTAAGGCATATCGCACTGTGAAATACACAACATGCAAATTGAAACTGCTCATCTGATCAAATGTTCATCACTTCAAAGGACTAGAGTCTCAAATCTCTGAACATCCATTACTTTCAAACGTAAATAAAAAAGCCCTACACAAGGTGGACAATATTGTAAATTGAATAAATGTGCGGGTTCAGTAGCAGATAATATGATCATTGTGAAATCGTGAATATTAAACAAGGAGGGCATTAATGTTCTGAACTTCAAACAAAGGTGTATTAAATACATAAGCTGTTACACTTAACGACATCCTTTCTAGCGTGTCCTGCCTTCAGAATTAACTGAGCTACAGACAGTTAATGCACATGCAGGTGTCTGTGCTGTGTAGACTGCCCCAGACCTGATTACTCATGTCTACAGGCACTGTGCCAATACTCCTTGTGTTTGTATAATGCATTTTACATATGTGGATGTATTAAAATCAGTTGCATTAAAGCTAAGAAAAAACAGCTCTGAGCTAATCGATGAGGCACGATATGAAAGAGAAACATTCAGACAGCTGAGATCAGTGCTACCAATTCCTTTTTACAGATAACCAGAAAATACTTGTACCTGATTTGAGCACATTTTTAATTAAAACACACTAAAAACAGCAAAACATTAAAACTCAAATTTGCTTTATTTTTTTTTAACCACACATCAGGATTTTACCGTGCTGCTTTTTGCGTTTGCTAGCAACGTTTCGCCAATGTTCACTTCGTGTCTAATGAGGGACCACGCAGGAGTTGATGCATGGTTTTCCTGTTCAAGGTCTCTCTGTTTTTGATCCTTCAGGTCTTTAAAAACTTCCTCTATTTAAAACACATGGAAAACACAGGGCCCGGCCACACGTGCAGCATATCATCATAAAATTTTAAACCACATTTTAATGAACCTCCACACTGTTTTCACCTTTTCTAATTTATACCTCATCCTAGTGAGAAAAAAAAATCAATTTCCTTTCTTATTAGGACCTACCATCCCACAGACGTTTATGTTTTTTTAATGTATAAATCTTCAATTTTGACTTTGTTTCATTTTTCATTCCTTCTCCACGCAGTGATTGTTCTGGTGCATATCAAAGGGATATAATGAAGACGCACAGCTTTTTACCTTTTACACTAATACCCATCACTCTTAAATCTCATTCTAGAAAATCAATTTTCTTTCTTTTTATTAACTCTTATCTTCTGCTGTTGCATGTGTTCCAAAGGCAAAGTCTTAAAGTTCAAACACTCCAACATCCATATTAGAGCTTATGTTACCGGACGGTGGGCTAAAGGGGGGTGGGTGATGTAAGTGGGATGGGGGGGTTGAAAACGTGATATGATTGCGTTTGAACTAGCTAAAAACGTAGCACCTGGTTGTCTGGGTGAAGTTTTTTATCCTGGGAGCTGAGCCGGCCCTGACCAATTTAGTGCCCTAAGCAAGATTTTAGCTGGTTCCCTTTACATTGCGACCAGTTCCACCACCAGTTGCTGCATTGGCGCCCCTGTGGACAGACGGCACCCCTAGCATTTGCCTGTGCGGCCTGTGCCCAGGGCCGGCTCTGCCTGGGAGTACTGGGACTCGTAAGGAAGGCCCACATCACTGCATCTGATTGGCTGCGTGGGGCCAATCTAAAACTGTCTAAAAACATCCCTCTGAAACAGTGTAAAACAGCATTGTCCAGAACAGTTCAATAACCTTAACTAACCGATAAAAGCGATATATCTATGTTACAAAAATACATACTCCATGCAGTGTTGCAACCGATGACAGCAGGAATTAGCATATTTACTAATTTGGAGAAATTCTGCACAAATGACCAGGCCATGTGGTGTTCCTTAGCACAAATGTCCCTACACGGGTGTAGGGTGAGTGCAGCTTAGGGCATGGGCAGTAAGGGGCCCAGGTGAGTGCAGCTTAGGGCCTGAGCGGTAAGGGGCCCAGGTGAGTGCAGCTTAGGGCCTGGGCGGTAAGGGGCCCAGGAGAGTGCAGTTTAGGGCCTGGGCGGTAAGGGGCCCAGGTGAGTGTGGGGCCTGGGCGGTAAGGGGCCCAGGTGAGTGCAGATTAGGGCCTGGGCGGTAAGGGGCCCAGGTGAGTGTGGGGGATGGGCGGTAAGGGGCCCAGGTGATTGTGGGGGATGGGCGACAAGGGGCCCAGGTGAGTGTGGGAGATGGGCGGTAAGGGGCCCAGGTGAGAGTGGGGGATGGGCGGGGGCTAATAACACAGAACAGAGAGTCAATGATGAGGGATCATGGATGTAAATGATGCTCACTTGTAATGATGAGGATTCGGGGAGAGCCCAGCCTGTCTCTCATTACAGCCTCGGCACCAGAGGCGCGGCGCGGCAGGGAGTGAGAGAGCGAAGGAATAAGTAGATAATAAAAAGAAAGCAAAAGGAGAAAACAAATGGCTGAGTGCGTGGCCGTGATGTATGCGGGCCTGTCAGTGGGGGGAAGATGCACTGCGGTCGTCCGCAGCGACGCCATCTCCCACCTACTGTGCCCGGAGTGGAGGTGCGCCCGTAATGAAGTGGTCCTGAATCGGGCAACGCCAACGCGGCTCCTGCTGCTGGACATGCGCAACCTACCCTGCCCCCCCCTCCACCACCAACCCACCTAGCCCC
>JABJVR010000021.1:4125532-4141538 GCA_025773905.1 Chitala chitala | reverse complement strand
TTCCAGCTGTCCTGTTGCCGAAAGCGCGGTGCTATTCTGCGCGGTGCTGTTCTGCGCGGTGCTGTTCTGCGCGGTGCTGTTCTGCGCGGTGCTGTTCTGCCAGTGTATGTGCATCGCCCTGCAGTTTCTGGAGGAGCGTGTGAGCGAGCCTGTGTAATGGAGTGCTGTGAGTGGCCCCTGCTGGCTGAGTGAGGCCACCATGCATCACGGCACAGCGTCTGCCCGCTCGTAAGGTGCTGGGCGCTGTGCCACACGCACAGAGGCAGCACGGCAGATGAGCTGCAAGGAGGCGCAGGAGGAGGAAGAGGCTAAAGGAGACAGCAGTCAGAGGAGGTGTTTCCCCCTGTCCTTCAAGCGGCCTCTGTTTTCTGTCTTGGCCGTGTTCGCCCCAGACCGTTTGACCACAAGTGGTTCCTCGCACATTAACAACACAAATGGTTACGCTTTTCCTCCGGGCCGCTTGTTCTATTGATTTTCCCGTGTCCACAACACGCATTCTGAAATCGACCCGGCATTCCGTCCAGGTTCACCATTACTCTCACGGCCAGCGCAACTGGTAGGGTGTTTGTCTGAGATTTCATGCAAAATATATGTTTTAATGCTAATGCAGGTCAGCAATAGTGCAACAGATGACGGGACGCGCTACTGCAATGGCCAGGGGGTCTCGGGTGGTTGCGTGCGGATGCGAGGGAGATTTATTGAAGTTCTCTGAACGATGATAAAGACATCCAAAGACCCCTCCACAGGAATGAATCAATAGAACAATGAAACAAAAGATTTGTCAGGATACTTTGTGCCTACATGAAAACCACACCTTGATTTCTGCAGAACAATGACTTCTGTCTGGAGTTCAGGACAGTCCGTTAATGTTTTAACATTCGTAACCCAGTAATATTTTAAAGTTTGTAATCCGGTAATGAGAGTCTTGATAGTCTTGTTCCATGTGATCTTGGTTTCTCACTGTTTACCACAGTGCCTGTCTGATATTAAGCAGTAATTTATTAGAAGTACTTGTTTCTACAGCACCTGAAGCAACACTGCACTGTATTAACCAGTACAAATTCATAGTGTGCACAGCACATGTTTCAGTTACACAAACACGAATTGAAAACAAACAGGCCATGTGTTGCTGGTTTCCATGCCAAGAAAATAGCTAACAATGTGGAAAGTCTTCATTGGACAAAACTTAACAGGTTAGAAAAGAAGAGGTATTCCAAAATATGAGCACACCCCCTTAATCAATAAACCACCTGCTATAAAGGGTAGAGTGGAAACATCGCAAACATGCCTTATATGTCTTCTGTTTATATGCATGCTCTTCGGTATTACGTAATAAAGCAGGACAGGCGCTGCTCATCCTTAGTGGAGCCCTATTCCCGGAGCCTTTGGCTGGTATTCACCTGCATCAGATACTCGTCGACAAACACGGGGGCCAGGTTATTTCACACCGCATCTAACGTTTGGATTCGCGCGGCCTCAATTTCAGCAAATTCTTCATGGACACAGGAGCTGGACAAGGCAGCTCACCGTCACGCTGCTATGCCAGTCCTAAGCGCTTTACTGCACGCGTGTCGCTGAGCTCACTCTACAAGTACTATTTATGTTTATCTGTCTATCATGCTTGGGCGCACACACACACACACACACGTGCACACACATACGCGTACACACACGTACATATACATACACGTGCGTATACACACAAATATGTGAGAAGTTTGACTGATTAAATTTGACTAAGCAGTAAAAAGAAGATCACTGAAATTTGCAGTGTTATGCAAACAAAAAATCTTAACTTTTTAATCAAATAAAATTGGACAAAAAACAATCTCCAGCAATGAAATATTCACATTTTACCCTCTCCAAGAATAAGATTGACAGTAATATGTGATTGTATCACACCATCAATATACCGGTTTCTCAGCCTGGAGCTCATTATGTAACAGTATGGATGTTACATATATTCTGCTAAAACACTAAAGCAACACAACACAAATATATAGAACTGTAGATGTATATAAAAATATGTATATCCATCCATCCATTCTCTATACCACTTGTCCGATTCTGGGTTGTGGGAAGCCTGGAGCCCATCCCAGGAGGCACAGGGCAGGGGACACCCCGGGCAGGGTGCCAACCCACCACAGTATATAAAGATGTATATATCTTTAAATTTTATAGTACTATATTAACCCCAGAGGGAAATTACCTCTCTGCATTAAGCCCATCCCCTGGGGGGAAGCAGTGGGCAGGCAGCCACATGCGGCACCCAGGGAGCTAACGCTGAGTTCCTTACTCAAGGACACACCTGGCAGCTGGGCTGACGTTTGAGTCAGGAGACTTCCACATCCCAGCCTGATGCTCTACCCATTGAGCCAGCAGGCTATTACAGGCAGCATGCAGGGCAAAGAAAAACTTAACCAATTTTTCTTTGCTTAATAAAGCTCTTTCAGATCTCAAGTAATTCTCCACAATGTTGCACGGGGGGTGGTTTCAGTGAACATCCTTCTTTTTCACATGTTCAAATATAAGATTACATGCCAGGAGTCTGCACTGAACTCAAAGTGTGCAATCTTTACAGAAAGTCAGAGAACTGTACAATAAACATTAGGAAATGATTTCAAGATAATAAATAAAGGTGTTACTGACCATCAGCTGTTTATTAGTTAGGAGTGTGACTACTGTTATCCCAGAACCATCAACACAGTAAAAACGGGATAAACCACAATAAGGAGTCTGGTTCTATGAACATAATCAACACTTTATTGTGCTGTGTTGAACCACACATGCCTTGAGTGTGAGAGTTTTTTATGCAGTTTATACCACACCTAGCAAACAAAAAATTATAATACCATTCGCAGTAAACTTTTCTGGAAAAATTATCATTAGTAAGTAACAATGTTTCAGTGTGATCTAAAACATTAAAGGACAGAATGTCCAGTCAGGCTTTTTACTCTAAGTGACAGGTCTATTTAACAGATCTAGAGTGCTGAACAAAATGTGCATTAATACAGAACTGTTATTAGGCTCCCAGAACTATGTGTGTACTACCACTAAATTAATGCACACCCACATGACATCTCTGGACCAATGAGAATCTAATATTTACCAAAACTGTGGTTTAACAGTTACTAATATTATCCTTACCACTGTTCTCATTATTTTTACTAACAAGGAGAAGTAATTACAAATGCCCCGATCTGGTGTGACACATTTAGACTGCAATTCAAGATGACTATTCAACAAATGAGCTCTAATTGTGATCAGTAAATAATGGCTGGCTGAGAGCCAGTATGAACTTGCAGCTTGTTATCATAGCCATTCAACAGATGCTGTTGCCTGGATCCCTTGGCCTGGCCCCTGCTAAACCGGTTCCAGTCAAGGCAGGGATGAGCACAGGGAGCGTCGCCTTGCCAGGCCTTAATTAAACCCTTTAATTGTCACCATCAAGGCTCACTTTCATGCATCGAATATGTAAATGTTTGCAAATTGCGAGGCGACACCGCAAAGACGGGTCTTGTGCGCGCAGGTCCTCGTTTAATTAGCTGTAATGTGCACGGGGCGTTGCAGGCGGGAAAGAGGATATTGTGTTTTCGGCGTCTTGCGGATACGCCACAGTAAGCGAGGGATGGTAAAACAAGAGGCCCGTGGCCTGTCGTGACCGCTGTTATAGCAGCGGTAACTGCTGAGAGCTACTGAAAACTCCATTGTTGCTGCAAGCAATGCACAGTCAGAGTGTGAAGATCATTACTTCCAATACTGAACAAGAAAGGAGGTCACTTATCTTAAAGTGGACACAGGGGTAACCTATAAATTTGAGGCTTAAGCAATTAAAACTGTAGATGTATATGAGAGTCATTTAAAGGACAACCTTGTTTTTTTCAGGTGTAAAATATACCTGTTTATACTGCTCATCAGAAGCAATCCTTCCTGTTTAATTGTTTTTCATATTTTAACTTCAAACTGGAATTCTGCTCATCTGTTCAAGTTAATAACACAAAAACATAGTTATAAGTTTGTTTAGGTGAAAAATGATAGATGGCAGAGCGAATTAGCACAGAAAGCGAAAAAAAAACAGTGGCCAAAAAATATAAAAAAGATAAAAAGGGTGTTGCTTTGACTGATTATAATCGGCAGATTTTAGCTGTGTTAGCGATAAAGGGGGTGAACGTGCAATAGTGTGAGCTGCAGAAGGCGAAAGAATTGAGTGTAAAACAAAGTTGAAGGTGCAAGTTGGGGAAGGAGGGGGGACAACAACTGAGTGAAAATTTCAGCCGGACAGTGATGAAAAGTCCATATGTTACAGTGCCACCATAAATTATGTCAAAACGTATGGTGGAGCCACCGAAGGGGCTTCCAAAAATAGGCCGGGAGCAGCTCTGGCTGCGAGGAAACAAATTGCCCGGATTTCAACCTCAGAGATCTGCGGCTCCTGACATTCCAGCTTGTGCAGACGTCAGGGCCAATGAGGAAGAGGAGGAGGAGGAAGAAAGGCATCAAGGCATCTGAAGGCCGTTTGCACAGGGCCTACTCACAGTCCAGGCTGGGAACTGGTAAAATATTTATTCTGATGGTTTGAGATAAAGAGGAGGACTTTAACATGGTACGCATGCCTGACGGTCCAGTGCAGAAACTCTTGAGATGTTTGGTTCCTTCTTCATTCACACACAGTACCTTCCCTGCTGAGAACCACGCTGGGAAGTACAAGGTAGAGGAAGAATATTTGTGAGAAGCATTCAGAATAAATGCATTGGTCACACTAAAGTCACCACCAACTTATGTTAGCCACTGATTTATGTCACAGGATTATAACTACTTATGGTGACCACTTACATGAAACGGTAAAAGCTTTTAGTTTAAAATATTCTGGTTCTCGAGGCCCCCCGATCAATGGCGTGATGTAGAAGACCAGAGCGTTAACGCACCCTGGTCATTTGGTATTGTCCGGCCAAGAGGGAGGACCAGAAACCTTGTGACGGAGCTAAGGAACAGTTGGAAGTGGGGGAGGGTAAAAAGGGAAAAAAAAATCCCATTTACACCATGCCAGATGGGACTGGCTTGATGCTTCACTGCAAACAACTCATCCTTCTTTGGGTCTGCTTGTCCAGGTCGTCTCACGCGTCTTGGCAGATAATGATGGATATCAAAGCTATGGTAAAGTGGGTGACAACAGCGGCCCTTGTTATAGCTGCTGTCCCCCCCCCTCCCCCACGCTGCTGTCATTATTACACGTTGAAGATTTATTCGGGTTTAGTGTTGTGCGCTGGGCGCCGGCCATTTGCAATTCATCACCAGCGTTCCGGGAGGCATTGGCCACCCCGTATCTATGGCTGGTAATTGCCACCATCACCTGTCTGCGGAAATGATGAGAGGTCACCAGCTGGGTCACAGCCCCAACCCTGCCCGCCTGGCCAGCCGCGATGGACACCCACAAAATAGAGTGGAGTTCAGAACACAAAGGATGAGCCTCAACCTGCCCTCATGTCAACAACACGGCGCTCAGGCGTGCTGTACTACCTCATCAAAACTGTTTACACTCAGCTTTTTCTGTCCAGGTTTTCCTAAATGTCTAACGACACCGCACGAACAAGTAAAAAGACAAAAGTTGTGCTTTGAGTTGCCCCAGTTCACATGCACAGCTGTATGAAGGTGGCTTAATCATGTCACTTGTGGGTTTTATAATGAATGCACATGCCTTCCATTTTTAAATATGTCGTTAACCTAGTACAATATTATATAACAAGTTCTGCAGTTAAAGGGGGTGCACAGTGGTTGTGTCAAACAAAAAACAAATTGTGTGATTTCCATACAGGTCAGTTAACCCTTGGAGGGTACTATACACACACACACACACCTGTATATGTACATATGCATGTATATCTATAGGTATATAGTAATCATATACAATACCTACACCCCCATGGCTCCACATACTGTGTGCGAACTAGGTAATTAAACCCGTCATCACTTACCAATGGGGCAACTTCGCCATAACGACAAATTAGCTCAGTTCCATTTGCAATTCACACGGCGACTTCTTATTTAATGACATTAGTCTCACTGCTTCTGAACGCGTGTCACTTGCGTCTCCAGCCACGTGGGAACCCGCTTCAACCCCAAGCGTTATTTCATTATTGATTTTTTGTTAAGAAGAGGACCATGTAGCAATGTGCACACACCCAGCACGTCTTTCACAGAAACCCTCATAATTACTTATTCCTCTGTTCACATACATAAACAGACATGTTCCAGCACAGTGCAAAGCTGCTATGAAACTGCAGACCTTTGAAGAAATCGTCGGCGTGGCAACCTTTGATCCCCCGATTGGGACGCGAGCACAGAGTGCCCTAAATTTTGATCTTGAACGCAGCGGAAGACATAGAAGGGCCTGTTTTGAGTATGTTCATTTATTTGCACTTTAAATCACCACAATTAAGCCTAATAAGTAGGCCATCATTATTAATTAGCCAGCGGAGACTTGCTGTGACAGGAGACCTCTAGCGACAGGCAAGAGCAGCAGTGTCATTCTGTCTGCGCACTTGAGTGTGACTCTGCAGAGCAGGGTGACCACATTTCGTTTGGGTCCTTCATACATTTTGCACAAAAATTATTTGATCTTAACTAATATAACTGAGCTGTATATTTGGGTGCTTTTTAAATCTTTATAGTCTGATGTATGTATGGAATGATAAGAGTGAAGCAACTTAACATTTTATCTTTAAAACAAAAAGGTTATTTTGGCCTTAACTGAATGGGTAATTTCAGGAAGTGATGTTTTGTTTAAGTTACTTGGCATATATAGAGAGGCTTCATAACAAAAACAACATCGAAAGACTCACTATTACTGGTGAGCACTGGTCAAATTTGATGATTTTTAGATTAAATTAAAAAACATATGCATTAAAGAGGGGAATTTCTTTGATTTGTTTTTACTTTGATGGAATGACCTTATCTGTGAAAGACAGCATTTCACATTGAAACTAACATGTTTTCTTTTCATTTTGGAGTGGTCACCTGCTCTGGCCATGATCAGAGTCACGCTAGTCCGCTCAGAGTCAACGTAACATATTAAAATGAAGTCGAACATGAATGGGGCACAATGTGAAGTTCTTAAACTACAGTGTTGTTGGAGCTTTCAGCTCATCGCCTGTAACAACAGACATCCCATAAATGGCAGGAAGCATCCTCCTCACTGGTTGTGAGAAGCTAACAACACACTGACCTACAAGCTACATTTGGCCGAGCAGCTAGTCACCCGACGTCCCGCTGATGGACGAGGCCTTCCTGCACATTATGCACTGTTGCATAAACACGGCTGTGCAGCGAAAGGCAGGGAAGCACAGCTCTGCTGCAGTACAGCCCACAAGCACCGGACACTGAAAGACACGGAGAACATCGAGAACATCAGCCAGTGTGAGAAACTCTTTTTGCTCCGTGCTGATGAAAGGACAAGGACACAACGAAAAGCTCCACGAGACAAACGACCCACGCAGCGAGGTGTCAGCAGAGCAGGCCGGCGTGGACTCTCTGTAGCCAGGAGACAGCGCAGTCATGCTGCACACCACTACGCTAAGCGCCAGCGACTTTGCATCTGAATGCCACAACTCATTTTGATTTTCGGGCCTCCTTAGGCTAGTGAATAACTAAGGTAAGGGGCTGAGAGGTGTCCGTTTGTACAAGACCTGGGCAGAGTCACCTGAGGAGCTCCGAATCCCGAACGCTGAGGGCGGAGTCCCCTTGACACCCTCTAGACTGTCATTCGTTGCAACTCCAAGAATCCAGTCAGTGGTTACCATGGCGCAGACAGACGGGAGAACGACAGGTGGACGCGAGATAAGAGAGAACCTTTCAATGTCTAGCGCAGAGACGCTTTCAAAGCCCTGACATGGCTAATAAGACACGCAGGCCTCGGTGTGGTACGCGCAGCAGAATGTGAGATTTACCCAAAGGCCCTTTTCTACTCTTTGAAATGTACGCACAGGCGCTAGGTGTAAAAAGAGCGTCTTTCATGTCTAGATCCCAAAAGTCACTCTTTTTGGGTTTTTCATCCAATTTTGGCAGGTGGTGTCATATTTCCAGAAGCATTTGTGAAATGTATGCTTTAGAAATCTTTTATTATATTTTGGATTAAAAATGTATAATTTATATAATTATTTACATATCTATTTAAAGTTTCATAAACTTGTGAAAAACGTATGCATATACAGTATACATAATGCAAATATAATGCATCTCAATGCCAAAATATAAGGAGTTTATGTCGAAAATGGGTAAAATGACATTTAACTTTCTAAATTATGTTAGGAGCCATGACACAGAACTGCTGAAATCAAATGTTTTCTACATTCATATCTAAAATGGACATTATATGAACAAATAAGCTATGTATTTCATATAAACTATGTTCCAAATTGCATTAATATAGCCTCAAGTACTATACTTGTATACTTCGGTTGCTTTAGTACCACACTGTAAGTTTCAGTATTATAGTACATCATACCACAATAAAATAAAGCTGCGATTTAGTTCCTCAGGTGAAAGGAACTAAGGCATAGATGGTAAACCACAAACAGACAACACATCCAAATGGCCTCTTCATGTAAATGACTTCAGAGCCACAGAGGGGCAATGAGATTTATTGGCTTAATTCGCTAACCTCTGGCCCGTAGGGCCCAGGAGCTGGCGAAAGTGCGGAGCGACCAGCGTTTGGAGAGCCCGGTGGCCGGGAGGGGGTCAAGGTTGGCCCGTTTTAGCTGGGTCAAGTTCAGACTGTCTGCTCCTTGTCCCCCATGCCTTCAATTACGCAGTCACCTGACGCTGAATTAGCATGACAACCTAATTTACCTTTTCACCCCATTTGATTATGACCCCCCCCCCCCCATTTTCCCCTGGCTTCTTAAAAACATGAGCTATCTCAACGGCAGTTTGGTCTACTGACATGAGACAAAAATATAAGTGGGGAGGGAAAAAACTAGCATATTAATTAGAGGAATTTGAAAATTGCTTCCATCTCCTGAAGTCCACGGGGCTCTCACTTCACTCTATCACTGCTTGGAGGTCACATGAGGCCAACACACTTCTCTTTTACATTAATGAGTGGAACCTTCATGCCTCTGGGATTATCTAATGAAGTACTCCTTCCTCCGCCCTGTTAACAAAGGCAACACAAAGAATGAGACTAACGTACAGAACTGTGTGCTGGTTCCTGGTATTTGAAATGGGACTGTGCTGATGGGAGGCCACACGGTATGGGTGCCCTGATACCACAGGAGTCTCTTTGTGCCGTTGGGAGGTTGCCAGAGGTTCGACTGTATGAAAATCAAATCTATAATCCCTCACCCCAGACAAGAACATTAACAATCCATGCAAAATGGAAGACTGCAGAATTAAATGACTGCCTCAACAATGCAATGACTTCAGTGACAGCAAAAAAAAATTGCTTAAAACTGCTTATACATGAGTAGAGGGAAAACAAAGAGATGGCTAAATCTAAATTAAGATGTTAGATGTGTGGTTTCCAATAGGACCTTGACATAACTGTTGACCTACTCATGACATGATCACAGCGCTGAGGATTTGGAATTCTATTAGAATTACCAATGGAAAAAAAGTCAAGGAGTCATCAGGAAAGCAAATCTATAGCATCTACTCCATCAGCCAATTACTGTTGTTAAAGTAAAATTAGATGGGTATTGACAATGAGAGGGGTAAAGGGATTAAGGCGGAATGACGGAGTGTGAAACTCACAAGGCTGGTATTGAAAAGATAGACAATGAGAAAGACAGTTTTTTTTTTTTGAGTTTGGTGGGGGTTGGGGGGGGTGGCTGTGGGGCTGGGGTGTAACTGAGAAAGATAGACTTTGGTCATTTTCAAATGCAATTTTTCAGAAGCAGAAGCGATTTTGATAGGATTAAAACGGAATATTCTGTGTTGGTGTTGGGTTGCTTTTTTTTTTTTTCCGAGGCTCCCATCGACAAAGCCGTATCCTGCTCCAAGGACAGATGGTGTCAGAACAAGACGACTGTGAAGTTTATGGAACGTAAAGTCGTTTTCGCAATGAGAAATCCTGTCAAAAGAAGCTGTAATGTCAGTCCCAGTGCTTTAGAAATGCACAATGACATTTTAAATTTTACACGCATAAACACGCATGTGCCCCGTATGTGCATGGTGACCTCTTGTTGGACCACATGGCCAAAAAGATTGGCCTCCTACATTTTGGTATGTAGTCATGTTTGTGTCAAACTGTGAACATAAATAAACACGATTAATATTCCCCCTTTGAATGTAATTCTGAGTAAATTCATGGCAAACTAATAAACATGCAGCTGACCTGCAGAGCTTTACAAGTTACTGGAAAAAATTGCAGGAGTTAATATTGACACAGCAATGTGTAAATCAATAGATTGAGAAAGAGCAATACATTTTAATTTAAAAATGCTCAAAATCCTACAGTAAATCCATGCTGTTAGCTCAGACGGCATCTGGAGAGCTGGCTGGCTAAGACATAATTTTGAATCAGGTCAGAGCCTTATGACACCCTTATTTTGCCAACGCGCAGCGGCATAATTGTAATATGTTACCTTGACTCTGAGCGGACCACACTTGGCGTGACTCTGATCATGGCCAGAGCAGGTGACCACTCCAAAACATCTGGAAAAGAAAGGATGAGGCAAACACACACAACCGAGGATGCAAAAACTCAATCCAGGTACGGTGAATGAACACTAGAGTTGCTTTCTAACATGCGAGGAGCTAAAAACTTTATTTATAACAACATGTAAAGCAGAAAATGAAATATAGTATTTTTATAAAATTAACTTATTCCTGCAATTGTATTTATTGTAATTGATTACACAAAAATACTATATATATATTTTTTGATAATAGCTCAGAAGGAGTTAATTTGTTATATGTGTACTGGATGGTATGTTCAGGCCTTATAATTGTTTCCCTTTTATGTCTTAACAGATGTTTTCATGTCTTAACAGACGAATCAGCCATGGCATCTTTATTTAATGTGTGAAACTATAATGTTACCATAATGGGAAGAACTCTATAAAAATAAACAGGAACTGCAATGTCTTTCAGTGTCTTTCAGGGATGGACTGAAAATATCCAACATTAACCTTTGAATACTGCCATATGCTTTATCTAATTAAAGGAATTTTCACAACACAATGCATGTTAATAAGTGTTATTTTAAAAATGTGCTGCTACATGTACATATACACAAACGTGGTGTATTTCTGTAAGTGACCAGTGGGTTGACACAGTCAAGGCAAAGCAAGAAAGACAATACAATAACACTGCATACACACGAAGTGACACACACACACGACTCAAAAGTTGGATTCTAAAAAAAAAAAAAAAAACTCCTGATACATCTCCGTGAAACGCATGCATCCTGTTAATAGTCATCAATAATCAGATCTAATTACCATTTTTGATTTTATTCGAAAGTGCCCCGACAAGCACGCTCCTTGTTACATGACACCCTAAATTGGATGTTGCAGCAAATGGCATTTTTGACCGCCAAAAGGAGGTAGCGGAGCGTGCAGGCGAGGCGACACGCACGTGCCGGCGCGTTCCTGCGCTCGTGCGCGCCTGTCATCGTGAGTAAGTGGCACGCGAGGCGAGCTTTTGCGGAAGACACATACATCTACCACGGTGCATGCGAACACAGGCTAAAACAGATTCTGCCTATAATCTATTTTTTATTCTTGCTATCAATAACACTTTAAGTACATCATGGCCGACAGCTCCTACATCTCGTACTGTATGACTCATTTTACTTCTCCTGTAGTGGAAGAAGCGCGTGATTCTCTGAGCGTGTGTCCATCAATAAATCACACGCACACGCGATTTCAGCAAGACTGGGGGATGTGTGTTATCCTGTTAGACGTAGGGGTAATATACATGCACACACTGTATGCATGCACTTCAATACAGTATTCTCAGCATGCGCTGAATAATGTTGGAGAACCATTTAATTCTGGTATGGGCAAGTCAGCCGTTGTTTCAGTCATTGTTGTACATTTTACAGGTGGACTAAAACGTGTTATCTCACATTTGCTGGATCAGTATTTTTATTTTTTGAACCTTCAGAGTAGGCCATCACAAGACCCGCTTTAAATGAAAATTTCCATTGAAGAGCTATGCTAATGAAAGACACCATCACCTTCTTGTGGCAATGTCAATATCACTAAATGAGGAAACTAAGCATTGATGAACTCGACGAGTCGACTAAACCTGTATATAACAGCAACACAATGGTGTATTAATCCAACATCCATCGCTGCACGTCAACAGAAAACAAAGAGTATGACAGTATGACACTGACTGGGCTCTTGGGATACAGAATGGAAGCAGTCGCAGTTTACTTTAAACGAGTTGTAAAACCTGAGTCTTCTTAATGTCCACCTCTGTTACTCCTCATGTCTTTCAGTTATTGTTTGTTTTGATATGTCTACTGAGAGGCTTCCACTGTGGGGGGGGGACTTCCACAGGTTCTTCAGGTTGGCATTTGTTTAGCTTGTGTTTTGTGTCACGCATAAAGCAAATTAAAGTGCACCTCAAACACGTCTGTGCCTAAGCTACTTCCTCTTGATCCTGACAGGACACGGTGTTAAACACTATATAGATTTTTTTTTTTCAATGCTACATGAAAAGTGAAAAATTATGCCACTGGGGAGTTATTGGATTTCATTATGTACCGACTTTGTAATAAGTCTGGGGGAAAACAAGGCAGATAGGTTGTTTTTTTTTCACATGGTTATATATCTGGGTTACCTCATAGCCTCCACTTAGGCCATGGGGGGGGGTGGGGCAGAATGGAGCAGTGACTACAGTGACTACACTAGAGACTGGGGAATAACTACACACTGAAAGGTACCATTTTGACAGCACTTATTCTGAAAGTAAACCGCAAGAAGAAAGAGCAAGTCTACTCTCACTCTACCATTATCGAGAAAAAAAAATGTTATTTCTGCTTTTTGAGCCTAGATGGTGACCATACTCTCTAGATTGCCTTGGCTTTCTGATTACGTGTGATTTTCTCAGTATACACACAAACATGCAGTATTGTTTTCTGTGTTTTGTTTATATTAAACATGAACACAAGTATAACTTTGGGCAGTGAACACTGACGTAGGGCACACCAAAGGCTGAAATTTAATGCTGGGGGGGGGGGGGAAGCATGGAGGCGGCAGTCTGAACACTGCACAAGAGGTACATTGAACTTAGGGAACCTTATTGGCACTGCACTGAACGAGTATCCAGCCCTGTACAGTTATGTGGTCAGCGCACTCTGATTCTGGCTTCTAATTCGCGCAGCCACGTTCTTTTACAGCGTTAAGTCATTGTGTTCATGATTATGTCGTGTGAATCATTTTTCATTCCCTATTTCAGCAACGCTCACATCAGCACTGCAGCGCTCAATGTTGTTATGTTCTGCTTCCTAGTTAAAATTTCTTTGTCTCGCGTCGCACATGGTGAAAGTGCATTTCTTCCTGATTAATTGCTCTGATGTTTAGTTCAATTACAATATAAAGCAGAATTGAACAAGAGTCACTAGAAAGCAATGAAAGGTAAATTAATAAGAAGGCCGCAATCAGAAATTGCTAACAAATTAATTGGGCACAGCAGTTATAATAAACATTTATCTGGATATTGAGTGGGGAAATTACAAATGTACCTCTCCTGGCTGTCACCCGCTTGCTTGCATGTGTTTGTCTTTCTGTTAGCAGGCCAGGAGGAGGGGATTAATTACATGCAGTGGCCTGCACATTACTCCTGTCAGTCAGGGAAAATTATCATATCAAGGCCTGTCAGAGAGGGAACGAGTGGTACCCCGTTTTGACAGCGCACGATGAAACCGTTAAGTACAGAAAGCTATGCATGAATAAGGAGCTTGGAGGTAAGGATTAAAGAACATGCATTGTAGATTAATAACACAGCAGAACCATGCGACTGCATACAAAAAGGTGTCCCAACCAGCTGAAAAATGGTTTGTCCAGGAGCACGTACATATTCGTGTGTGTGTGTGTTTGTGTGTCTGTGTGTGTATATATATATATATAGAAGATTGGTATTGCTTTAATGTATATGTAGTCTGGCAAGCTTCAAAAACTAATTGTTGTGCTTTGTGCGTTAAATGTGATCTTTGAGTTTCCAGTAAATCCATAAATTGTAGAATAGATATAGATGGCATGTGTAGACTGTTTGATGCCGTTTGGGGATAATCACTGTATAACTTCAGTGTTGGTTTTGAGCACTATTTGGTACTGTTTTTCTGTAAGTTTTTTTTTTTTCATACGAGAGGGCGGCTGTTCTAGGTGTTTCACAGGGGTTGTATCTTTTCAACATTCACCTGTATAGACTACAAAGACCTGGCAATCTCAAGAATACTAAGGTAGATGTGAAAAGGGTAAAGTATTATATATGTAAATATGATGAAGTGGTGAAATCCTATTTTATCTGTCAACATTTATGTAAATGCTGGCAATAGCGTATATACTGTTAATAGGCAAACTGCTCCTTACAGGCTGGAACTCACCTTGTTTAATATGATGAATCCAAAAATATCAAAGTAGCTACGAAGGTCTGTGGGTGTATAGCAGTGTTTCTTAACTGGGGGGTATGTGAACTCCCCAGGGGTACATTTGAGCTCATCAGAGGGTGCTAAAAGGTGCTGCGTGCAATACAGTGGATTTTTCAAAATGACAACGTTGAAAAATTTTGCTGCAGAGTGGAAAAACAGTCGTTCAAAAGTTGTAATGGCAGCTGCCCCCCTCCTGTGTCTGCCTGAATCTCCTGGTTCCATATGTTGTACCAATAGGAATTGCCAATCGCTTGCTTGGGGTACTGCAAGGGACACCTCAAGTAAAAAGGCTGAGAAGCTGAATATGGGGATAATTAGGAGTCTGTTAGGAAACAGTAATAAAAGCTGGAAGTTGGAGTAGGCTGTAGACCAACAGGCAACATGATGTCATCCTCATGCTCTGAATAGTAAATTTCAGCAGTGGCCCAGGATTATTTTAAGCATGAAAGGTTAAACCTTAATACGCATTTTCATCTCACCATTATTATGTGAGGTAGTCTTCAGTCCTACGTCCCCAGGGAATTTCTAACAACTGTCACAAAGTTTTTCTCACTGCACTTAAAGACCCAGTTTTTGATTTGTGTGTTATTTAATTTGTCATAAATCAGAGTTTACCACTTTGAAATGTTACCACTCAGATGCTTTTGAACATTGTTTGTCCTCCAGTTTGCAGTAATAAATACTATGTTGTTACTATATTAATGTTTTTATTTAGGTAAACTGAAACAGTCGGTAAATAAAATAAAACAACATCTGTTTTGTGCTTTGCTTTGAGCATAATTAATGAATGTAAATCAATCCAAGCTAATTATTTATTATTATTTTAATCATCTAAATAAATCACAAGATGCTTCTTATAGCTGACCCAGTATGCGGTAAATAGGTAATTGATCAAAGGTAAACTACATAATGAACAGCAATGAACCGTATAGCATTTCTGTTGTATTTCCTGTGCCTGTTTTTGAAACCTACAGTATGTATTAGTGAAAGAAAGCAGACTATACAAGAAATCACTTCTTGATTTTTCTGCGGGAACCGAACAGAAAATGTTTCCTGGTGCTATCAAATATGGAGGCTGATAATTTGAAGACACCTTTTTATTTACATGGGGGGTTAAATACATACACACTGAAATTTACATTCACTACAGCTGGAGTTCTGAACAAAAGGCATTGATAGTTGTTCATACTAATGAAGTGTAATTTCAGCTCATATACTGTGTGCCTTGAATAACTAGTATACACTAGAAGGTTGACCAGAAAAACTGTCAGAGGCTAGTATCAACATCCATCCATCCAATATCTTAACTGCTCAGTCCTGGTGAGGGTCACGGGGAAGCCTGGAGCCCATCCCAGAGCACATAGGACACAGGGCAGGGGACACCCAGGGCAGGGCGCCAACCCACCA